>CM051256.1:56632613-56915113 GCA_027921565.1 Artemia sinica | reverse complement strand
TCACTTTTGAGTCAGTAAAAAATAACGTACCCGTGATGGCACACTCTATGCGCTGTATGTAAGCCAATCAAAATTTATTTTGAGTTTTTATTGCTCCTGGCTTTTTTGCCTAAAAGATGTATCTGGAGTTGATTCTTTGTGATGTAAATATATTTCAAATATTTTGTAAATATTTGCCTTGGATAATCAAAACTCTCCAATATTCCTGTTTTACCCTGTTTCTCCATATTGATGAATATCCTCTAGAAAATTACTTTTTCTTCACTTAAAAGTTTTTTGTGCGAATTTATCTCTAAGCTAGATCCCTCTGTATAAAATCATAATAATATTCAAAATCATTCTGGATAATAATTCTTTCTAAATTATAAGTAAAAATAAAACAAGTTTTTTCAACTGAAAGTAAGGATCAACATTAAGGCTTACAACAGACAAAACCCATTCCGTATATGAGGAAGGCTACTCCTTCCTCAACCCCTCGCTTCAAACAGCACTATAATTTTTGTTTAGTACTTTAAAAAAGTTTATTATTCTAATTCAATAACCTTTGTGTTTCAGCATTTTTTAAGAGTTGCGACGAAAATTCTAGTTTTAGTGTAGAGTGAGGAGTCGAGGAGGGGGTAGCTACCTTCAAATATGAAATATTTTATGTTGGCCTTAAGTTTTAAATTCGCTCTTTACTTTCAGATGAAACAACTTTTTTTTTCTTATCGTTTTTCAAATTAGGCCCAGGATTTGATGTATGCTACCAGTCTTATAATCCCCGATTGCTTACTGTTAAATTGTATTTATTAATAATTGTAAATCGATTGGTAGCGTCCCACCTTTTCATTTTTTCTACTTGAGCATTAAAATATTGGATTGAGGTTAAAATTTTGGACGAAATTTGAGTATGGAGTCAACATTGATGAACAGTAGTTTTATTGTATAAGTTCTTATTAATACTTAGGGTGCAGAATTTCGGATAGACGGAGAGGTGTATTATTATTCATATGGAGGGAAATCCTGCATGACTTTTAATCCTTATCACGACTGAGGCCAGCGTCACCTTTTCAATAGGGTTTTATGATGTTTAAATGCATTTTATACATGTGTAAAATGACACTGAAACTTTGTTTATAACTAGGAAAAGATAAATATTACTATTTAGAATCGCCACTCCCCCTCCCCCGAAAAAATCCTGGCGAGGCTTATGATGCCCTGGCTCGCCTTTTCTACCTCTGTGCCAGTATGTATGTAAATTTAGTATTTTGGGCTACATAGTAAACAATTGGTGCAATAAGAAGGGCAATATTACCCCCCCCCCTCATTACCAATTATTTAGACATAGACATTAGACATAATTATTTAGCAATGACCAAACATATTCGAGGGAATCAAAAGGGATCAGACATCAATTTTTTCTCCCCTCTTTTCCCCAAAACTCGTTCTACATTTTCAGAAAGCTCAATGACAATTAAAATATTTGAACGTCAAAAATCACTCTTTGCGCGCTTCTGTACCCCCTCCCCTTCTACCTACAGAATGACCAATCGCTTCTCCTTTGTAACAGCGGATGCGAGCATACACATTATTGTATATGATTTTTATGAAATATAAAGCAAATCAGTTTTGTTAAACGAAGCTATAAAATAAACCTCAGCAACATTTTTCTGCATGAGAAGGGGATATCACCCCACAGTATCCTTATTCAGACTTAGCCTAAATGAAGGGAGATGATATATTGATTCCTACCCCCTCCACCCCCCCCCCCCATACCCTTCTCTATGTCTATCTGAAGGCTTATGCAGACTCTGACACTTGGGACACTGAAATGTTCTCTGTCAGGGGACTAGCACACCTCCCCCCCCCCCTACTCAGTGACCCACTGTCTTTCTTTCATAATAGTTGACGTTCGTTTTTACAGCAATGAACATAATTACATGAAAAATCAAGTGAATCGACACAGTTAAATCAATCATCATAGGCAGCGCTATGGCACTGCTTAAGTAAAGAACGATGTTGGCACAATGTATTATATATTTATTTCTATTTTTTTTTTTTTTTTTTTGTTAGACCAGGGCACTTTGTATAGAAATACTTGTCGCAGAAACTTCGAAAGGGGTGCATTCGATTGGAAATTGAAAGGGCTAAGGTGTTTTTAATAGTCAAAAGTGATTGGAGGAGAAACAACCCCCCTCACGGCCCATCGTTTCCCCAAACACATCCAATCAAAATTTTTAGATAGCCATTTTTTGCAGCGTAGTTGAAGGGTTCTAAAATTATGTCTTTGAGCATAACAAGCCCCCCTCAAAGACCTTAGGGCAAGGGCTGTAAGTAATGCCTTGGGGACATGGAAAGTTTTTATAGAATGGGTGGTCGTATAGATTTTAAGGGGGCTCATTGGATTGGTAATCAGAAGTTCTAGTGCCCTTTTTAAGAGTCAAAGTGATCAGAGGGAGCTACCCCTCCCCCCACACGTCATAATTTCCCAAAATGCACCCACTAGAAATTTTTAGATAGCCATTTTATTCAAAATAGTCCAAGGATCATATAACAAGGCTTTCGGGGTTGAAACAAACCACCAGAGCCTCGGGGCAAGGGTTATAAATTATGCCCTGGGGATATTTGAGTTTTAATGCAAGGGATAGCTGTGTAAACTTCAGAGTAGGCTCATTTGGTTAAAAATTGGAAGTTCTAGTTTCCTTTTAAGAGTTAAAAGTGGTGGAGGGCAATTAGCCCCCCCCCCACTACCCCTATTTTCGCGAAACGTATCTGATAGGAATTGTGAGATAGTGATTTTGTTCAAACTAGTCCAAAGAACATAAAACAATTTCCTCCAGCGTTGACACCCCCCCAGGGCCCTGGGGCAAGAATTGTAAGCTATGCCCTGGGGACATATAAGGTTTTTATGGAATGGGAGGTTGTATAAGCCTCAGAGGGGGCTCATTTGATTTGGAATTGGAAGTTATAGTACCCTTTTTAAGAATCAAAAGTCATTTGAGGGCAACCAGCCCTCCCCCCATCATTACCCAAAACAAAAATCCAAGCTAAATTTTGATACATCTATTAGATTTTTGTATTGTAGAAAGGTTCAGTACCTATGCCTTTGGGGATGTCAATCCCCCTCCCCTCCCACAGCCCTCTGAGAAAGGGCTGTAAGTTAGGCAATTCGTCCATTGTTTACATATAGTGTATAATATTGAGAGAGGCATGCATGTTTGACTTCGAGTTTTCCAAAAGACGAAGGGCATTCAGGTGAGCCTTTCAGGGAATGTTGAGGGGAGTGTTGAACTAAATCAAAACACATTATGTGTATATGGGGTGTCAAAAGGGCGTAAATCAGAAATGACTGAGTATATTAATTTGGAACTTTCAGAAAATAATAAGGTAGATGATCAATTGATCAATCCGGCGAAATTTGCACGCTAGTACTACTACATATATCACTGCTTCTACTGCTAGCGCAACTACTACAACTGCTGCCACTACTATCACTAAAACTACCATTTCTATAGCAACAACTACTAAGGCTGAAGATATTAAAATAAGTATATGAGAAAGCGCTAAGGAGAAAGTTGAATCAAAACATGCTATGTGCCTACAGATTCCTGATGCGAGCATATCAGCAATGTTTTCGGAAAGGGGTACCGTATCAAGAGAAAGCTTCTCGGGCATCATGAGTGGGATAGTCAACTTACTAAAAGGCAAAATGGACCCGCTACTACTGCTAATAATACTGCTGTTACTACTACTAATAATAATACACTATTACTGCTATTGCTGTTCCTAGTACTACCAATACTACAATGATACTAGTACAATTAAGGCTACCTGTATGAAAGAGAAAATTTGACAGAATATTGAGGCAGAATTTAAACTAAATCATAACAAATTATCTGCATGTAGATTGTAAAAAGGGCGCATCTCAAGAATGTATTTGAGCATTAAGTTGAAACTTTCAAGTTTGTTCGCTTGTTTGCTATGTAAGTTCGTTTTGTATTCAATTGTAAGTTTGTTTGCTATGAATTTTATTTAATTTCTGTGCGTTTTAAAACGAACAGAAATTATAATAAATAATCGAATCAAACCCAATACGAGCAGAAATTAACATGAGTAGGGCTCACAACCACTATGCCTTCTCAAGGCCAGAACACAATTTGCACTTTACTGAAAAAATACAAATGACTGTGCATTTTCAGTTTAATATACATATGCTGACATTTAAAGTCTTAATAATTTCTGATTTATTAAAGTTAAAAATTTTAAAACATTTAAGATATTTTATATTTAAGTAAAGTGCAAATTATCTTCTTTTCTATAAAAAAATATTTTTAAATTAATTTCTATTCGTTTTATTTTGACATAGTCTTTTTCAGGTTTTCCATAATAAATGTCCATATTAACCATTAGTTTTGTATGGACTAAGTGGTTCTTGGTGAACCAATGCACCAACGTGCAGCTTTACTTCCTCAGCAACTGGGAGCTCAACATATAGTTATTCAAAATTTTCTATCCGTAAAAACTTGTTCCTCCACGGGGCAAAATCGTAGTTCGGTGCCATAAAATGGCATCAAAGCAACTTTGCTATGACACAATCTTTTGATCATCAGGAAAGGACACTAGACCAATAATTTTTGCTCCAACAAGCTCTCTCCCGGTCTTCAAGGACCCTCGGTGCGATGTGATCATCATAGGAAAACCCAAAACAAATAAATAAATACGCATCCGTGATTTTTCTTCTGAAGAAAATATAAATTCCATGCTTCGAAGATAGGGCCTTGAAACCTATACAGTTGAGTTCTCTAATATACTGAATATAATGGTGTGATTTTCATTTGTATTGCTTGCCTTTTCGAGAGTGTATCCCCACTTTTTCGAAAATCAGCCAAATTTTCTCTGGCTCTCATCTTTTGATGGGTGACATTAAGCTTGGTAAATTTTATATATGCAGAATTAGCATTAAAAGCCGTTTTCTTTGTGTTAATTGTTTCGTTTTTTAGAGTTTCGGTTATTATTGGCCCGAGTCACCCCATGCTTACAGTTCGTTATCACGAACTGTTTGATTACTTTTTTGACAGGTTGCTACAAAGCCTTCAGCCTCAATTTTCATGTCAACTGTTATTTTAAGGATTCTCAAACTGCTCTTCAAACAAACTTGATTCCATTATCTTACCAATCTGTTTGTTTACTTGATATAAACAAAAGACGAAAACCTTTCTTCACACTTCTATCTCTGGCAAGGTACCATTACTTAATATGAAATTTCCGAGAGAATCCATTTTTCCTAGTTACTCCTCCGTTTTTATCTTACAAAACTTTTCCTGGGAGTCAAATTTTATTATTGCATTGAAAAAGGAAATGATGATTTTATCTTCTATGAGAGGTAAAAGAGGGTCGTCGTTTTGATGCTGATTTTATTAGCAAGGCCAGTAGAGAGAGGAAATGGTAAATTGTCATGATTGTATAAAATAAATAAACAATTTTCAGAAAAATTTCCCATGATAAGCATTAAACGTTCCGAAATGTCTGGGGCAACGAACTGGAAGTAAAAAACGATCCATGCCAATGGTGTCCGAAACTCAAAACAGAGGATTTAGATAAGATACATATACAAAAATTTTTTTTTCTTGCTTATTCAAAATATACAAAATTTATAATCTACCCGGAAAAATTTATTTTCATAGAAATAATGGCGAAATTTTACCAAAAGTGAGCCAACACCCTCGGAAAGAGATGTGGTCTTCATGATAATTGACAAACAAACACGTAGTATTTCTGGTCAAAGTGACCGGGGTTCCTGCCAATACGTTGTATCAATAGCTTTTCAACTTAAGTGGTTGGTAAGCTAGAACGCGGGCAAAGTACAAAAAGAAAAGAATTCAAAGTGCTAACAATTTTCCTAATATCCGGCAAAATAAAATGGGAACATTCCAACTACAAAACTGTGCCAAGAAAAAATTGTGGAAGTTAGGTTGGCAATGCAAAAGTAAGAGTGCTGTTTCTCTATTCTCTGACCACAAATCAAGAACAACAATACTTTTTGATGAGCCTGAGTTTTCCTGATAAAACGAAAGAGCGAAGTTGAAACTTAAATTGAACAAACAAGCCATGTGCAGGGTCGTGTCAAAAAAATTAATAAACCAAGCTGACTGACTATTTACTTTCTTACATTTGTAAAACTCCTTCTCTTTTCAAAACACAAAACTCACGGAAAAAATCATGAATGTTGCTGTAGGAGCTAAAAAATAGCCTGCTGAGAAAAGAACAAACTAACTTATACGCCTCTCAAAATTTTTTTTTACCAGCCATGACACCGATAACTTTAAGTATGTAAGTAAAAAAAAAAATCAAATGAATGTAGGGAGCAACATTAAAACTTAAAACAAACAGAAATTATGCTAAATATATATATATATATATATATATATATATATATATATATATATATATATATATATATATATATATATATATATATATATATATATATATATATATATATATATATATATATATATATATATATATATATATATATATATATATATATATAAACTGAAAAATAACTTATCTTAAATATTTCCACTCTCTTAACTTTAATAAATCAGAAATTATTAAGACTTTAAGGAATAAATAGCAGCATATGCTATTAAACTGAAAATGCACATTTATCTGAATTCTTTTTCAGTAAAGTGCAAATTGTGTTCTGGCCTTGAGAAGAAACAGTGGTTGTGAGCCCTACTCATGTTAATTTCTGCTCGTTTTGAGTTTGATTCGTTTATTCATTGTAATTTATGTTTGTTTTGGGTTTAATTTATTTATCTAAGCTGATTTGCGGTAGTTTTATGCATGGTAAATTATTTGATTTTATTTTTGCTCATTTTTGGTTTTATGGTGTTCTTTACTTTTCCTTGAATTTTTGTTTTGAAAAGTTTTTTAAATTAATTTCTGTTCGTTTTATATTGACCTAGTCTTTTTCATGGAAAAAGAAAACAAATAGTTTAAATCTTTTCTATTTTTTTCTATTAGAATTTATAGATTGACCTGTTATTTGTATGCTGAAGAAACTTTTCAACAATTTTTAACAACTTAAATCCTTTTGAAAATCGTGACACAAATAGCATTGTTCAATTAAATTTTATAGCTGAACAAAATGGCTGTTTCAAAACTTTGATTGGAAGGGTTTGGAAAATTAAGGGGTAAATAGAAGGGCTGATTGCCCTCCAATAAATTTTGGCTCTTAAAAAGGGAACTAGACTTTTTAATTTCCAATTGAATTAGATCCTTTAAAATTTCAGTGGTATTACTAGCTATGATAAAGCATCACTACCTATGATATTGCTTATATGCCCTTATAATACCAGCATGCATATAGTTTTTTTTGTTTAATAAAACTCCCTCAAACGTTCCATAGAGTTTCAACTTAATGCCCTTACTGTCATTTGTTGCAGTAACCATAGAAGTAGTATTAAAAGTCTACATATAGTGCCTTTTGGCTAGTTCAAAATCCGTCACAACTTACCCTGATAATGATAGGTCTAAGACCTGATAGGTCTAACCTTATAATTTGAGCCGTTATTGAAATATTGCTATTTCACCCTTCTGACAATCTAAATTATCATAGTTTGCTTTGATATAGTTCGACATCCACCTAAATATTCCTTAAAAGGTTCACTTTTATACTCTTAGCTTGTGTAGTAGCAATAGTTAAAGTACCTTAGCAGCAGTAGAATTAGTAGCAGTATACACAGAGCACCTTTGGTTTTCTTCAACATCCCCTTCAACACACGATGAAAGTTTGAACTTAATACCATTAACCGTTCCTTAAACATAGCCAAAACGTCCTCTTGACATCCTGTGTGGGCATAGTGTGTTTCAATTTGGTTCAATACAGTTTCAATATTGCCCAAATTTTTCTCCTTAAAACCATTAGCTATAGTAGCAGCAACAGTAACACCAGTAGTTATAGTATTATCAGTAGTAAAAGTAGCAGTATAATTAATAGTAGTAGTCTTAGCTTTAGTAGCAGCAGTAGTATTAGCAGTAATAATAATAGCAGTAGTAGTTGTTGTTGTAGGAGGAAAAGCAGTAGTATTATGATGCAAATATTGTCTTTTGGTTAGTTCAACACCCTTTTAAGTTTCAACTTCACACACAAAATTGTTCCTAAGATATTGTTCATGTGCCTTTTTAACAACCTGCATACAGATGGCGTTTTGTGATTCGATTTACCTTCCCCTCAGAAAAACCCCCTAAAAATTTCTTTTTCATACACTTAGGCATAGTTGTAACAGAAGTCACAGTAGTGATATTAGTACTCAACTTAATACAATTAGCCGTTGCTATGACATTGTAGATATGTCCTTTTGATAACCTATATATTCATACACTTCTTAGAATTTTCATCTTAATGCTCTTAGCCTTACAAGTTGTTGCAATAGAAGTTGTAGTTGGAATAATGGTAGTAGTAGAACTAGTGAATGTAGCTGTGGTTATAGTATTAGTAGTAACATGCACATATTGCCTTTTTTTCAGTTGATTTTCCCCTTTAAGCATTTTCTGAGAGCTCCAACGCTCAGAATCCGTTCTTAAGATACGCTCTTTTGGCAGTCTAAATGCACATAGCGTCTTTTGTTGGTCCGAATTTGCCATCAATATAGTCTAAAATATTATTTTCATAGACTTAGCCTCAATAGTACTAGTGTCACAGTAGTTGTAGCGGCAGTAGGAGAAGTAGTTGCAGTACTTGTGTTGTATTATTATTAGTAGTAACAAAAGTAGCAGCAGTATCAATAGCTGTAGTAGCATGTACATTTTGCCTTTTGGTCAGTTGAGCCTCCCTTTCATAGACGCTCTTTCCATCTTAAATCTCTAAGCCCTACAAGTTGCCACAATTGAAGTAGTAGTTGGAGGAGTTTACTAGCAGTAAAAGTATTATTAAAAGAAATAGTGGTAGTGCTAGTAGTGACATGCATTTATTACCTTTTTGTCACTGTACTGAAAACGAATTATTTTACAAGTATTTTCTTTTGTACTTATTACAACATTAAAAAAAACATAAAAGTTACAGTAAAATTAAATTTTGAACTGATGAGCTTAAGCAATTAATATCGTTATATATCGAATATTCAGTTTAATAGTTCTTTCCAAGACTGCTCAAGATAAATATAGCTTCACTATAAACAAAAGTTTGAATATTGCCCCCTTCCCTAACTGTAAAAGTCTAAAGCCTGCTGCGTCATTGATGCTTCACTAAAAACGAATTACATTACAAATATTTTCTTTTCCAGTTATTGCAGCATTGAAAATGAAAATAAAATTACAGTGAAATAAAATCTTGAACGGATGATCTTTCAACAGTTAATAGCATTATATATCAAACATTCAGTTTGATTTTATTTGCACTTTCCAAAACTGTTTAAAACACATATAGTTTTCACTAAAGCACCAATGACGCAGTAAGTTTTAGACTTTTACAGTAAGAGAAGGAGGCAAAGCCTAAACTCTTGTTTGTAGAGTTGTTTTGTTCGTTTTAAGCTTGATTTGTATATTCAATTTCAGTTTCACTCGTTTTAAGATTTATTTGTTCATTTATATTAGTACCTGTTGTATGTTTTTTGCTATGATTGTTTATTTAATTTCTGTTCGTTTTGGGTTTCATTTATTCTTTAACAGTAACTTCTGGTCTTTTTTAGTTTATGTTATTGTAGGTTTCTATTTCTTCTGATCTTAAGTTTATAATATGGCCTTTTCTTTTCTTTAGAGAATATCTTTTTCAGAATTTTTTTTTAAAATTAATTTCAAATAATGCTAATCGAAATAATAGTTACCATCCATGAATCAGCTAGAAATGGCGGTCTTTCTCACTTTGAAGTTTTTAAACGTATTTTTAATTTTTGGTTACTATGGGCCATGGTTCGGTCTTTATTAGGTTTTAACTACCGCTGCAACCATGATTTCCTTGGTAAAATTCAGAGATGTTCAATAGCAAAGAAGTTTTGGCTGTTTTTGCCTATATTTAAAACCACAATTATACGGGGAATCCGTTGGTTAAATCTCATTTATACATTACTTTAATTAATTTTAAATGAAAACATTATCTTTGAAAATCAAATTATTATCATGTGTTGACTCCCCAGATCTTGCAAAGTTGCTTTGAAGTATAGATTAGTAAAAAGGTTTCTTTTTTTTCTCCAGATCCAGTTTTTAAAACTTCCTCCTAGCCTTAGAAAAAGAACTAATGGCTATCCAATCTTATTGCCGTAGTTTTTTCTCACAGGTAATTGAGGCAGTAATGATCGATGTTGATAGAACAAAAAGATCAATCTAATGAAGGAAATTAGATTGGAAGACATTTTGAGAACCTTGGAAGGGGGAAAATAAATATCAAATGAAATAAGTTCACCAAGAAAGCCAGTTGAAATTGTGAAAGAATAAATCCCGCAACTTAGATTAAATATTAACAACAAATAACTTAGCGAAGAAAAAAATAATTTTCGTTTGGCTGTTCGAGATGTGTTCTTTCAAATTTAATATCAAAGAACAAGTTTATGGGTTTATTGGGGCTTATTTTTTAAATTAGTGTAACCGTGGAAAAAAATTTAAAAAATAAGATTTGGATCTTAAGCGAAATAACCCTCCTTACAGAAAAAAACCGTATCTGATTGAGATTAAAGACGACTAAATAAAATCTGGATGTATGAATCCGAATATTGGAGCCTGAAGAAAGACAAATCCTAGCTCTTGCATATAATTCCAAGGAGATAACAAGGCACGACTGTAAAAGTCCTAAGAAAACTTTTTAAAGATTGTGTATTGGGTCTTATATTATCACTTTAGTTTCTTAAGTGGTCATATGGAGGTTCAATGAGACCTCTGTGCTTAAACATGAACCTCTGGCAGTGTCTTAGGCATAGAAGCCCAACCAAAAAAACTCGC
This sequence comes from Artemia sinica, assembly GCA_027921565.1. NCBI lineage: Eukaryota > Metazoa > Arthropoda > Branchiopoda > Anostraca > Artemiidae > Artemia > Artemia sinica. The sequence continues at coordinate 56,904,196 of CM051256.1, read as the reverse complement.
GAAATTTATTTTTCAGCTCTGATGATGTATAAAGTAACAAACAAGTTTCCTCATTGAAAGAATTGGAAACATTAGAAATAGGGCACTAAAATATCAGAACTTGAGCATTTTTTGTGCTAAAGTAGCGAATTTTACATGTGAACAGGAAGTGCCTTGCCACTGAATTCTAGATATATACCTATTCAAACATGTGTTTCCCAGCAAAGTTGACTAATAAGGCAGCTTTGGAGACATTTACTAACACAGACAAGTATTTCCGATTGAAAAATGAGCAACGGTTCAGAGAGCACACTGGCCTTTTACCAGGTCTCCTTTTCTTACATATTAATTAAAAAGACTTTCCGAACAATAAGTTTTTCAAAGAAAAGCAAAGGTCATTTTAAACTTAAGCTCAGGAGATACAAATACCTGTTAAAATTCAAACTCAAAACGACCAGAAATTACTATTAAAGAATAAATGAAACCCAAAACGAACAGAAATTGAATAAACAATCATAGCAAAAAACATACAACAAGTAATAATATAAATGAATAAATAGATCTTAAAGCGAGTAATGCTTAGATTGAATAATAAAATCAAGCATAAAACGAAAAAAAAATAGTTTGCTATTAAAGTATAAATGAAACTTAAAACGAACAGAAATTAAATAAACAATTAATGCGAACAAACATACAATATATATTAATGTAAATGAATAAATTAATCTTAAAACAAGTAAAACTTAAATTGAATATGCAAATCAAATTTGAATCGAATAAAAATAACTACAAACAAGAGTTTGGGTATCGCCTCACTGCAGAAGCCTAAAACCTACTGCGTCATCGGCGCCTTACTGAAAACTATATGAGTCTTGAACAGTCTTGGAAAGTATAAACAAAATTAAATTGAATATTAGATATAAAATGATATTAATTGTTGAAAGATCCATCAGTTCAAGATTTTTTTTTTCACTGTAATTTTATTTTCATTTTCAATGCCGTAAGAACTGGAAAAGAATAAATTTGTAATATACGAGTAATTCGTTTTCAGTGAAGCGCCAACGACGCAGAAGGCTTTAGGTTTTTACAGTTAAAAAAGGGAGCAGTATCAAAATTTTGTTTGTAAATGGTCTTGACCAATCTGGGAAAGAACTAATAAATTAAACTGAATATTTTATGTATAATGATATTAATTGCTGAAAGCTCATCAGTTCAAAATTTTACTGTAATTTTAATATTTACCTTCAATAATAAGTACAAAAGAAAACATATGAAATATAATTCTTTTTCAGCAAAGCGCCAATGACGCAGTAGGTTTTAGGCTTCTGCAGTGAGGCGATACCCAAACTCTTGTTTGTAGTTATTTTTATTCGATTCAAACTTGATTTGCATATTCAATTGTAGTTTCACTTGTTTTAAGATTTATTTATTCATTTACATTAATATATATTGTATGTTTGTTCGCATTGATTGTTTATTTAATTTCTGTTCGTTTTAAGTTTCATTTATACTTTAATAGCAAACTATTTTTTTTCGATTTAAGCTTGATTTTATTATTCAATCTAAGCATTACTCGCTTTAAGATCTATTTATTCATTTATAGGCTATTATTACTTGTTGTATGTTTTTTGCTATGATTGTTTATTTAATTTCTGTTCGTTTTGGGTTTCATTTATTCTTTAATAGTAATTTCTGGTCGTTTTGAGTTTGAATTTTAACAGGTACTGGTATCTCCTGGGCTTAAGTTTAAAATGGCCTTTACTTTTCTTTGAAAAACTTATTTTTAGGAAAGTTTTTTTAATTAATTTTTGTTCGTTTTTGATTGCAATAAGTTTCATGTTTTATGGCACGAGGGGGGGGGGTGCTTACTGTCCGATTATTCTTGACTTTAAAAAACGGATCTAGAACTTTCAACTGAAATGGAATGATGCTTTTTTCAAAGTCTATACGATTACCTCTTTGACCTGATAAAAACCTTATACATGAACAATAGACAGCTTGCATAACTTGTGGACAGCGATTGACAACAATGAATGGATTGAAAAAATAGCTAGTTTAATTAACGCAATTTTGCGTTAATTAAGTAAATTACATTACTTTAGACTACGTTAGGGGAGGGGGGCGCCCCCCTCGCCCCTCCCCTAGATCCGCCGCTGCCTTACACTCTCTGTTTCTTTCCTTGTTAGGGAGGAGAGCAGATGCCTAATAGGTGTGTGTTAATACCAAAACATTCTAACTCTCATTGGGCCTTCATGTATAAACAGAATTAGTTCAAAGGAAGGGGTGGGGAAAAAGGGCGTGGGGGGGGGGTATTTGCCCTTCAATCAATTTTGACTCTTAAGAGCTTGACTAGAACTTCCAATTTCCAATCAAATGAGCCCTCTCTGAAGTTTATACGAGAATCTCTTCCTGCCCCCGGGCCCTGGGGGGTTTTGTCGACGCCAGAGTTTTGTTACTTAACCTTTCAACTATTTTTAACAAAATGGTATTTTCAAACCCTCGCATATAAAGCAGCTCTGGGGGGAAAATAATAAAAAATATTGAAGCTATATAAGATTTAATCATATATTTATATTTGACCGGTTATCTTTATGTTTGTAAGATAGTTAATTTTAATTTCTGTTCGTTCGGGGTTTCGTTTATTCTTTAACAGTAATTTCTGGTATTTTTGAGTTCTAACTATAATAGGAATTAATTTCTGCTGGTCCTGAGTTCAATATGGCTCTTTACTCTTCTTAGAAAACTTATTTTTATGTAAGGTTTTTTTTAAATTAATAATAATAAAACATTGACGCCTTATGGCCTTTGCTATAGACAGCTTAATTACATTCCTCTGAAAAAATCAAATCTGATTTTTTCACGCAACAATGAATGGATTGAAATAATATCTTCTAAAAACGGTAGCTAGGTTATTCCATTTGTTGATGCAGAAAGAACAGGATCGTTTTGATTAGACCATTTTCGGATTTTTTGTGCCACAATAATTTAGCATTTATCGCAAAGTATGTATTTTCGTCCCCTCCCTGAATAATTCACATACGGAAAACTCACCCCCTGGGAAATTCCTCCCCCTCCAAGAACATTTTCTTCCCTGCTGATAATTCCCCCGCGTTAAATTCCACCCAGCAAAAATTTACCGGCCGTGGAATATGCTCCCCCAAACATATAGCCCTCAGATAATTTCGGATATTCATAAAATAAATAAAAATTTATTTTTCCCGGGGCACTTTATGTGGAAGAGGTAGTCGCATAAACTTTGGAACGGGTTCATTGAATTACAAATTAAAACTTATAGTGCCCTTACACCAGGGGCGGATCCAGGATTTTTTAGGGGAGGGGCAAAATAGGTTGATCCGATAAACTTGCGTTAGGAGCAAGTTTAATTAACGCAATCTTCAGTTAATTAAGTAAATTACATTACTTTAGACTACGTTATGGGAAGGGAGCTAGTTGCCCTCCAATCTCTTTTGACTCTTAAAAAGTGAGCAAGAACTTTCAATTTCCAATCAAATAAGCCCTCTCTAAAAATTATACGAGCATCCCTTCCATAAGAAATAATATGAAGGATTCGGAGAATCCTTAAATTACAACCCTTGCCCTGAGGGCTGTGGGGAGTTGTCATCCTCAAAGACCTAATTTACAGAACTTAAAACTACGTTTAATAAAATGGCTGTCTCAAAATTTTGACTGTATGTGTTTGGGGTTAAGGTGGGCGTGAGAGGGGGTTAGTTGCCCTCAAATCACTTTCAACTATTAAAAAAGGCACTAGCCCTTTGAATTTCCAATCGAATGAGCCTTTTTTGAAGTTTCTACGACACCGCCTTCTATAAAAACCTTATATGCCCCCAGGGTATAACTTAAAACCCTTGCCTTGAAGGTTGTGGGGGAGTTTCCTCCTCAAAAACATATTTTCTATCTGAAAATCAACTACGCTGAACAAAATGGTTATCTCAAAATTTTGATTGGAAGTGTTTGGGGGAATGATGGGTGAGGAGGGAGGGGGGCTAGTTGTCCTCCAATCACTTTCGACTATTAAAAAGGGCACTAGCCCTTTGAATTTCTGAATGAGCCTTTTTTGAAGTTTCTACGACAACGCCTTCTATAAAAACCTTATATGCCCCAAGGGCATAACTTAAAACCTTTGCCTTAAGGGTTGTGGAGGAGTGTCCTCCTCAAAAACATATTTTCTATCTGGAAATAAACTACGCTGAACAAAATGGCTATCTCAAAATTTTGATTGGATGTGTTTGGGGGAATGATTGGCGTGGGGGGGGCTAGTTGCCCTCCAATCACTTTCGACTATTAAAAAGGGAACTAGACCTTGGAATTTCTAATCGAATGAGCCTTTTTTGAAGTTCTTACGACAACGCCTTCTATAAAAACCTTATATGCCCCAAGGGCATAACTTAAAACCCTTGCCCTAAGGGTTGTGGGGGAGTGTCCTCCTCAAAAACATATTTTCTATTTGGAAATCAACTACGCTGAACAAAATGGCTATCTCAAAATTTTGATTGGATGTGTTTGGGGAATTGATGGGCGTGGGGGGGGGGGGCTAGTTGCCCTCCAATCACTTTCGACTATTAAAAAGGACACTAGCCCTTTGAATTTCCAATCGAATGAGCCTGTTTTGAAGTTTCTACAACAACGCCTTCTATAAAAACCTTATATGCCCCCAGGGCATAACTTAAAACTCTTGCCCTGAGGGTTGTGGGGGAGTGTCCTCCTCAAAAATATATTTTCTATCTGGAAATCAACTACGCTGAACAAAGTGGCTATCTCAAAATTTTGATTGGATGTGTTTGGGGGAATGAAAATCAGGCAAAGTTTACCAGGCACGTAGCTTCTGATGAGTAAAATTAAACTTAATGAATTACATATGTCTGAAATCTCTGACATATGCCACATATGTCTGGGAAGACATATGTCTTCCCAGACATATGTGGGAAGAAAAAAAAAAATAATTTTTTTTTCCCACATATGTCTGGGAAAAAAAAAAATAAATAAATAAATAATAAAACATTGGAGCCGTATCGCCTTTACTATAGGCAACGCTAAAGCGTTGCCTCTGATTTGGTATCAGCAAAGTTAAATTAATTGATACCTACAGAGAGTGAGTTTGAAGGGTACTATCGGAGTTACACCAGAGTTCAGTCTACACATTTCAAGTGGACTTTTTTAATGTTTCTATGAATTCACGAAATGCAATTATGTACAAGCATTATTCCGCACATTATCATTTTACAATGCCCAAGTCTAATGTGTGCTTTTAAGGCCTAGGATTTATCAGCCTTAGGGATTTTGAAGTAACATCCACATATAATGTCATATCTAATGGCTGCGTCTAATGTTAATAACTTAAAAATTATCGTTTAACACTAATTTTTTTCAGATTTCCAAATAAATAGAAATAGATAATAAAATCTAGAAGTATTACTCTTTAAGTAATATTTGAAAAATATTAAAAGCCCCAACTTTAACACAAAATTAATATATATTCTTGTTTAGGCTGGAGGTGCCTAAGAAGGGGGCTACCTGTTAGCCTATGAATGAGAAGTTTAGTTCTTTATCAAGTAGAGTATGGTGCCTCCAATAGAGGCTTAGTCTTAAAAACGAACTCACTTATCTCTTCATCATAATACTTACCACCATTTTTTAATTTTGCCGTTTTCATTCCTATGTTCTCACACCAGAAAAGGAAATTTATTTGTTGGTATCCCATCTTAATAAGTTTTTTAAACAGTTAGTGGCAACAAACTATAAGTAAGGAGCAGCTCGGCCGAGTAGTTACCAAACATTTAATAAACGGAAATTTGATATTAACAGATGCATTAAAAGAATTAGCTTTTTATGCAGATTTTAGACATATGTAATTCATTAAGTTTAATTTTACTCATCAGAAGCTACGTGCCTGGTAAACTTTGCCTGATTTTCAAATTTTGAAAAAGGGGGAAATCCCTCCCAAAAGTCATGGAATCCTAATGAAAATCGCACAATCAGATTAAGCACATCCCAGAACCTTATTATAGAGGTTTCAAACTTCTTTCTGCAAAAATGTGGAATTTTTTTTTTGTCAAAAAAAGATCTGAGATGGGTGTTTATTATTTTTCTTTCCAGGGGTGGTCATATCGAAGAAATGGCCTTAGAATATATGGAGAGGGCTCATTCAAACGGAAAGTAAAAGCCTTAGTCAAATTTTGCCGTGACCAAACAGATTGAAGGGCAACTAGAATTTCTTTCTGTTTTTCTTCAAAGTCATCCGGTTAAAATTTTGAGATAGCCATTTTGTTCAACATAGCTCAAAGGTCAAATAATAATGTGTTTTGGGATGACGTGACCTCCCAAAGCCCCTGGGGAAAGCACTGTAAACTATGAAATTCATCCATTGTTTACACATAATATTTGTTATTTGAAAGTGTACAGACATTTTTCCGGGGGAGGGGGGATGGATTTTCTGCGGAGGAATTTTTCCATGGAACATTATCCACGGGAGGAACATTTCATTTAGATGGGAGATTTCAAGGGGAAGTTTTTAACGGAGGGGGGGTTCCTGGAATGATGTAAAAATGATCATAAATTAAATAAAACTAAATTTTTTTTTGTTTTTACAAATGAAATAAGGATAATGTTCCAGGCAAAATTGTCCACAGGAAATTTTCTGGGAGAAATTTTCAGTAAGGATGGCATTGTCAGGGAAGTTTGCCATGGGGAGATATTACGCGGGGGAAAATTTCCATGGAGAAATTTTTTTTTGAGGGTGGGAATTCACTATGGAGAGGGAGGTGGATTCCCGGGCACTATTTAATAATCTATCAGAAATTAAATTAAAAAAAATGTGTTTGTTTCAATTGAGAGTAACCAGCAACATAAAAATTAAAAACAAACACAAATTATTGCTTACATGTGTTGCTTCTCCCTCCTCAATATTTCATTCTTTACGCTAAAGTTCTAGTTTTTGTCTCACTTTTTTAAGAACAACTTGTTTAACACAGGGGCCGTTTCATTAGAATAAGAAGGTCTTTTAAAGTACTAATAAGCTTTAGCGTAAAGAGCAAGGTATAGAATAGTGGGCACCCCCTCCCCCCCCATTAACAGAATAATTTCTGCTAGTTTTACGTTTTGATGTTCCTCCTTACTTTCAATTGAAGAAAACTTGTTTCATTTTTAATTTGATCTACATAAAAACTTCTTTCTTTTAATTTGTTTTCATAAACACCAGAAGCGTCCAGCGTTTGTGTTAAATAGTATCTTGTTGTTTCATATAATCCTTTCCTAATTCACTATATAAGCTGACATATTTCTGAGCTAACGAACTTATAATTCCATTTTTTTTTCTTATCCTATGTTTTTGGAAGGAAGGTTGTAGACAGAAAATGGTTGAATTGACTTAGGTGGGACCATAATCAATATGGCTCTCAACCATGGCCGCTTTGAAAGGTCGAAGAAGATATAGCCTACGAGCCATTTTCCAGATGATTTGTATAATGATGATTTTTGTATTAGTTTGAATAACCTTTGTAGCTGGATCCCATTTTCTTGAACTACATTGAAAGAAAGACCGAGATGTTTAGCTTACATTTTAGGGTTGAAGGATGCTTCTTGCCATAAGTCGTGGATTTTTGCCGTCCAGCAGGGGTGGACCTAAAAGCAAGACGAAATGCAATGGATTTGAAGAGGATCACACAAAATAAATAAAAAGAAACACGAAATTTATGGTAGGGAGCAAAGAGTGAAGCACCCAACAGAATGGGGTGCGGTACATGTGTCCATAGTAATATTGACCCCTTTTGGCTTTGTGCTGCGACGTGTTATCAGTAGCAGTAAGAGTGTGTTTTTGCACGAAATATTTTGTACGGCCTTTTGAGGCTTATTTCTTGCTTGGTCCGTATATTATCAGACTGTCCGAGCGCAACTTAAGTCTGATACTCATCAAAAGTTAGTATCAGGACAAGAGTAACTCTAGTACCTGTATTTCACTAGATGTTCTCTATAGGAGTCAACACAGAATAGTTTTGAAAAAAAAGATACTCATTGAAGGATACTATTTAATCTATGAATGTTAATAATCTTTGACACCTTGATGGTTGATTCGTACATTAATGCAAAGAAAAGTATGACAGTTGCTAAATAACTCCTTTTACAGGACCATGTCTCGAAGGCTTTAAGTTTTTTTTTTTTTTTTTTTTTTTTTTTTTTTTTTTTTTTTTTTTTTTTTTTTTTACTTGATTGCCTTCTTTCTTAATTCAAATAATTTGGTAAACTGTGAAAATTCAATGAGGTTTAAGTGCTTATTCAAAAATTGAAGTATTGAGGGTTTTTAAAGAAATAAAATATTTGATTTTTGCAGAACGAAATTTTGTTGTTGCAAACGCACATGCAGATTTTTCCATAATATATTGCAATGATGGATTTTGCCGGTTAACTGGTTACTCTAGGGCTGAGGTTATGCGACAGCCCTGCAGTCTTGACTTTCTTCATGGCACAATGACTTCGAAAGAATCTATTTCTCAAGTTAAGGAGGCTTTCTCGGGATCTGACGAAACGCAAGTGGAGATGCTCGTTTACAGAAAAGATGGTGAGTAATTATGAACTTAAGGACAGCAGTTGTGGTAGTTATTACTTGGACCAGTGGCATAGCCAAAAGGATGGTTTAGGCCTTAAACAATAAAAGTTGAGGCTCCGTCATCCCACCTGTGTCAAAAACTTATATTAGTAGTTTGTCTCCTCGGTCAAAAATTGATAATATTTAGATAGTTTTATTAGCTGAATCCTCATTCTGATGTAACTGAAAGCCTTTAAAAACCGGAGCTCTGGCAATGCATTGTCAATATAGTTAAAAGCAACTTTAATTCTAGCACTGTGGGATTAGATTTAATACAAAAAGATGTTCTTTTCAAGGAATTAAAAATCTCGGTTTTGGATAAACGTATTTTATTTGCATATCTTCCATCCATTCCACGCAATTGCATGTTTTCAGCAGGAGTATTATCAGCAAAAATTAGGTTGTTTCAAAAACCCATTGAATCGCACTATAAGCGCTATTCACTTACTAAGACAACGTCTTTGTTTTCAGTTAAAATGTATCTCTGAAAAATGTCTATCACAAGCCCTGATTGGCCGAGATTGATACTTAGATTCAATATAAAAAAAAACACACACAAAAGAAGCACGTAAAAGAGGGGAAGTGAAAAAAAAACTAAATATCAAAGTAGTAAATAAAATATGGTAAGAAATCTTGTAAACAATTAAAACTCGCAGGATTAGAAAGGGAAAATAAATTAAAGGGAATAAACTAAATAGAAACAAAGGACAAATTTATTATTTTGACCAAAAGATTAAAAACAACTTAGTTTAAAAAAAACAGTAAAAACTCAAAGTTTGTGAAAGAAACATTCAACAGTTGTAAGGTGCAAAGAGACTGGGGTGGAGGGGATTCATTCTTTTAACTATAAACTGTGTACGGGACGAAAAGCCTTCGATATCTCCACTGGATCAAACAGTTCGTGGTAACGAACTGTAAGTAAGGAGCGACCTGGCTCAATAGTAGCTGAAACTCTAAAAAACGCAATTTTGATACGATAGATACATAAAAAATCAAAATTTTATGAGAAAATTTGCCTCATTTTTGAAAAAAGGGGGAAACAACCCCTAAGAGTCATATAACTTTAACGAAAATCACACTATCAGATTCAGCGTATCAGAGAACCCTACTATAGAAGTTTCAAGCTCCTATCAGCAAAAATGTGGAATTTTGTATTTTTGCCAGAAGAAAGATCACGGATGCCTGTTTATTTTTTTTCCCCAGGGGTGATCGTATGGATCCAGTAGTCCTAGAATATTGTGATAGAGCTCATTTGAACGGAAATTAAAAGTTCTAGTGCCCTTTTCAAGTGCCCCAAAAATTGGAGGGCAGCTTGGCCTCCTCCCACGCTCATTTTTTTCCCAAAGTCACCCAATCAAAATGTTAAATAAAACATTGAGATAGCCATTTTGTTCAGCATAGTCGAAAATCTAATAAATATGTCTTTGAGGATGACTCAATCCCCCAAAGCCCCCGGGGGAAGGGCTGCAAGTTATGAACTTTGGCTATTGTTTGCATATAGTCTTGGTTATTGGGAAGTATACAGACGTTTTCAGGAGGATTTTTTTCTGGTGGGGGGTCGGAGGAGGGGTTTGAAGGGGGAGGATCTTTCCATGAAGGATGTTTCCTTGGCAGAAGGGACATTTCTATGAAGGAGGCGTCGGATTTCCCAGCATTATTTAAAAACCGATCAGAAATTAAATAAAAAAAAACTTTCAGTTGAAAAGTTTTTTCAACTGAAAATAAGGAGCAACATTAAAAATTAAAACAAACAGAAATTATTACGTATATGAGAGAGTTCACCCCCTAGTAAATACCTCGCTCTTTACGCTAAAGTTTTTTTAAGTACTTTCGAAAGAGCTATCTATTCTAATTGGCCGGCCTTTGTGATTCAGGAGTTTAGGATTCGAACGGAATTCGAACTTTAGCGTGAAGAGCGAGGTATTGACTAGGGGCGAACTCCCTAATATACGTAATAAAAACAAAAGAATATAGAAGTTCGTTACGTAAGTTAAGTCAGAACAAAATTTCGAGAAATCCATTTAGCCAAAAAAAAGTAAAATTAATATGCAAATTTCGTTTAAATTTTTCATGTACGGTGAGCCAAAATCAAAGCTGCATTAATTCAAAATGTTCATAAATTAAATAAAAAAAAAACAAGTTTGTTAACTGAAAGCAAGGAGCGACATCAGTACTTAAAACGAACAGAAATTATTCCATATATGAAAGGGGCTGTCCCCTCCTCAACGCCTCGCTCTTTACTTTAAAGTTTGACCCTGTCTCACAACTTTATTTTTTAAAACAATAAAATACTTTAGCATAAAGAGCGAGGCGTTGAGGAGGGGATAGCTCCTTTCATATACGGAATAATTTCTGTTCGTTTCAGTTAAAAATAACTTGTTTTTTTTTTTACTTAATTTAACAAAAGAATGTCAATGGTACAATAAGATAGTCCAATATACAGGTTAGCAGATTCAGGTAACCATGAAACAAACAAGGATATATCCATTAGAACTATATGTAATTGATATCTCCTGTTTGAATGAACTTACTAAGGTGGAACTTTCAAAATTCTTAGGGAGGTGAAGGTTGAATTAAATCCATAGATTTTATCTGAGTTTAGACATTCCCTGGAAAATAAAGAGCTATATCAAAATCAAATATATGGATTTTAATATCTCAAAAGATGCTATAAACTGATGTCGCTCCTTACTTTCAGTTAAAAAAAACTTGTTTTTTTATTTATTACTATAAGGGTTTAAGAAGGCATTTTTTTTGTTGAAGTGAAACGAGGAAGGTGAGGTCAAAGGGAGGGAAACTGACAAGGGAAAAAAGTATTAGCCTAGGAATTATAGATGACATTGCTGGCGAAACGTATGAATATTTTTATTATTTTCATCTTTAGGATGACCAGATTGACTCTCAGAAGAAGATAATGGAAGGGACTTTACTCATATTGAAAGTAGCTTCTGAGCACTTGTGTTGGACAACCTCTTTTATGTCCGAAAATTCATTAGAGGTGCCAGGGACCCAAACAGGAAAGATAGATTTGAGGATTGGGCGCACAAATGAGAGGAAATGAATGAAGCACTGCGATTTTGGGCATTTAAATTATCTGATTTTCTAAATTTTGGTAATCCCATTTTATGTTACTTAAGATTATGACATCAGTAGTAATGTAACAATATCTCCAACGGGGCAGTCCCCCCTACCTTACGACGGGGCAGTACTCCCACTATAAAAGTGGTTTATCATTCACCAAACAACTACAGATATAACCACCCATATAACACCATCCAAAAATCCATACAATAAAACATCAAACAAAACAAAAGTACAATGAGCAATAAAAATCTATACATCCATACTCATAAAACATCCATACAATAAAACATCAGGTAAAACACCAAACATACAACAAGACATATAATCAACCATATAATGACAGACATGATGTTTTATTGTATAGATGATTTATGTGTATGGATGTATGGATTTTTAATGTTCATTGTATTGGTGTTTTATTTGATGTTTTATTATGTGGATGTATGGATATTATTGTAGGGATGGTTTTGTGTATTGATGTATGGTTTATTATGCGTGTTATTTTATGGTTTTTTATATGTCTTGTTGTATAGTTGGTGTTTTTATTTGACGTTTTATTATATAAATATTTTATGTGTATGGAAGTATGGATTTTTATTGTTCATTGTATTTGTGTTTTATTTAATGTTTTAATGTATGGATGTATTGATGTTATTGTCGGGATGGTTTTGTGTGTTAATGTGTATTTGGTTATGTGTGTTATTATATGGTTGGTTATATGTCTTGTTGTATGGTAGGCTTTTATTTGTCGATATATAGCTGGTTTTTGTATGTTGATATATGGTTTTTGTGTTTTGATATATAAATGGTGATGTCTGCTGTCATAGGGACGGTTATGTCTGTTTTGACAGGGATGGTTTTGTCTGTTGTATGGATGGATGATAGGTGTTAACAATGATCTGTTTTCGGGGCATGTTTTATGGCATCCTCCTGAGAATATGCATATCACGATGATTTGAAATGTATACCGGACAGCCAATTTCTTCTGATGCTTTGGCCCGATTCCACACTCCATGACTCCTCCCTCCCTTTCAGGTGCCCTAATCCTCTTCCCTCCAGGGGTGCAACTCCCCATCCCCACCCAACTTCCAGGGGCTCTAACACTCCTCCCTCCAGGGCCCAAACCCAAATTTTTTTGACAGTTTTTCTTCTTTTTTTCAACAGAAATTATTCCGTATATGAAAGGGGCTGTCCCCTCCTCAAGGCCTCGCTCTTTACGCTAAAGTTTGACTTTGTCACAACTCTATTTTTTTAAAGAATAAAAACTTTAGCGTAAAGAGCGAGACATTGAGGAGGGGACAGCCCCTTTCATATACGGAATAATTTCTGTTCGTTTTAAGTTTTAGGTCGCTCCTTACTTTTAGTTAATTTTTTTTATTTATCTTATTTCAAGAAACAATACATTTTGAGTAACATCGTTGCATATTTTCTCATCTTATTTCTAGCAATAAAGTATTTCGAATAATATATTTTGTATTTTGAATAATGCAATTGGTTATTTCCATCCTATTTCCAAAATCAATACATTTTGAGCAACACCTTTGCATTTTTTCTCATCTTATTTCAGGAAACAATGCAATTTGAGTAACACTAATGCATATTTCCTCATCTTATTTCCAGCAATAAAATATTTCGAATAATATATTTAGTATTTTGAACAGTACAATTGCTTATTTCCATCTTATTTCAAGAATAAATATATTTTGAACAATTTCATTGCATATTTCCTCATCTTATATCAAGCAATAAAGTATTTTGAATAATATATATGGTATTTTTAATAATTCAATTGCTTATTTCTATCTTATTTGAGGAATCAATACATTTGAGTAGCACCATTGCATTTTTCTTCATCGTATTTCATGAAACAATACAATTTGAATAACACCATTACATATTTCCTCACCTTATTTCAAGCAATAAAGTATTTCGAATAATATATTTGGTATTTTAAATATTGCAATTGCATATTTCAATATTATGTCAAGAATCAATACATTTTGAGCAACATCATTGCATGTTTCCTAATCTTATTAAAGAACCAATACAGTTTGAATAATACCATTGCATATTTCTTCATCTTATTTCAAGTAATAAAGCCCGCACGCTTACTGAACTGTTTTTAACTGTTATTAACTGTAATTGTGTTATTAACTGTAATAACGCTTATTAACTGTTTTTAAGCTAGGTTCGTTTGGGTTCAGTAAGCGTAACCACACGCTCACTGAACTCAAATGAACCTAGCTTAAAAACAGTTAATATAATGTAACCTAGGTAATAAGAAAAAAAAATTACTGTAGGTAACCAGGGTGCAGTAGGTCGGCTGTTGATACCCTGGGAGTGGTAAGATGGGAGCACTGGGGGCGGGTATGATTTTTCCCCGTCATTATTAATTTTAAAATGACTCTCACACTGCTGGTTACAAACAAACGTGTTGCCATCTAGACTTTTAAATTAAAAACTCACTGAAAGTTATCGATTCTTGAAATAAGACTGAAATAAGCAATTGCATTATTCAAAATACCAAGTATATTTTTCAAATTACTTTATTGGTAGAAATAAGATTTGGAAATATGCAATTGTGTTGCTCAAATTGTACTCTTTCTTGAAGTAAGATGAGGAATCATGCAATGGTGTTGTTCAAAATGAATTGACTCCTGAATAAGGTGTGGAAACAAACAATTGCATTATTCAAAATTCCAAATATATTATTTGAAATACTTTATTGTTTGAAATAAGATGAGGAAATATGCATTAGTGTTACTCAAATTGTATCGTTTCTTGAAATAAGAAGCGGAAATATGTAATGATGTTGCTCAAAATGTATTGATTCTTGAAGTAAGATGGAAATAAGCAATTGCATTATTCAAAATACCAAATATATTATTCGAAATACTTTATTTATTGAAATAAGATGAGAAAATATGTAAAGGTGTTATTCAAATTGTATTGTTTCTTGAAATAAGACGAGGAAACATGCAATGGTATTGCTAAAATGTATTGATTCTTGAAATAAGATGGAAATAAGCAATGTTCAAAATGTATTGATTCTTGAAATAAGATGGAAATAAGCAATTGCATTGTTCAAAATACCAAATTTGTTATTCAAAATACTTGATTGCTTGAAATAAGATGAGGATATACTGCAATGATGTTACTCAAATAGTATTGTTTCTTTTAATAACATGAGGAAACATGCAATGGTGTTGCTCAAAATGTATTGATTCTTGAAATAAAATTGAAATTAGCAATTGCATTATTCAAAATGAAATATATTATTCAAAATAATTTATTACTTGAAATAAGATGAGGAAATATACAATGGTGTTGTTCAAGTTGTATTGCTTCTTGAAATAAGATGAGGAAACATGCAATGGTGTTGCTCAATGCATTGATTCCTGAAATAAGATAGAAATAAGCAGTTGAATTATTCCAAATACAAATTTTAGTATTCAAAATACTTTATTGCTTGATGTAATATGAAGAAATATGCAACGGTGTTACCCAAATTTTATTGTTTCTTGAAAGAAGATGAGAAAACATGCAATGGTATTCCTAAAAAATGTATTGATTGTTTAAATAAGATGGAAATAAACAATGTTCGAAATGTATTGACTCTTGAAACAAGATTGAAATAAGCATTTGCATTATTTAAAATACCAAAATATTATTCAAAATACTTTATTGCTTGAAATAAGATGAGGAAACATGCAATGATGTTGCTCAAAAATGTATTGATTCCTGAAATAAAATAGAAATAGGCAATTGCATTATTCTAAATACCAAATATATTATTCAAAATATTTTATTGATTGAAATAAGATGAGGAAATATGCAATAGTATTGCTCAAATTGTATTGTTTCTTGAAATAAGATGAGGAAACTTGCAATGGTGTAGCTAAAAATGTATTGATTCTTGAAATAAGATAGAAATAAGCAATATTCAAAGTGCATTGATTCTTCAAATAAGATGGAAATAAGCAATTGCATTATTCAAAATACCAAATATATTTTTTGAAATACTTTATTGCTTGAAATAAGATGACGAAATATGCAATGGTATTATTCAAATTATATTGTTTCTTTTAATAAGATGAGGAAATGTGCATTGATGTGGCTCAAAATGTATTGATTCTGGTCATCCTAAAGATGAAAATAATAAAAATATTCATACTTTTCGCCAGCAATGTCATCTATAATTCCTAGGCTAATACTTTTTCCCTTATCAGTTTCCCTCCCTTTGACCTCACCTTCCTCGTTTCACTTCAACAAAAAAATGCCTTCTTAAACCCTTATAGTAATAAATCAAAAAACAAGTTTTTTTCAAACTCAAAACGAGCAGAAATTAACATAAGTTGGTCACAAAACCCCTATGCCTTCCCATGGCCAGAACAAAATTTGCACTTTACTTAAAAAATATAAATGTTTTTACATTTACATCTTAAATAAATCAAATAATATTAACATTTTGATTACTAAATATCAGTATATCTATATTAAACTGACAATGCACATTCATTTGTATTTTTTCAGTAAAGTGCAAATTTTGTTCTGGCCTTGGGAAGGGATAGGGGTTTTGTGACTAACTTATGTTAGTTTCTGCTCGTTTTGAATTTGACTCGGTTAATTATTGTAATTTGTGTTCGTTTTGGGTTTCATTTATTTATAGATTCTTATTTGGGGTAGTTTCACGCTTGGTAGATTATTTGATTTTATTTTTGCTCATTTTTGTTTAATGGAGCTCTTTAATTTTCTTTGAAAAACTTATTTTGTAGAAAAAGTTTTTTAAATTAATCTTATAAAGTGGCTTAATTAAGGTTTTCCTAAAATCATTTGATACTTCCTCTTTTTCAAAAATCATATTCATAGTCTTCAGTAACTTATTTCTAACCTCAGAGCCACCATATTTAAGAAACTCATTTACCATCCTATCAGCACCTGGAGCCTTATTATTTTTTAATCCTTTTAGTACTGTTGCTAATTCCTCTTCACAAACAAATCTTCCTTCACATCCAAAGTATCACAAACTTTTTCATTTTCCTCTATATCTTTTTCTGCAACTCTATCTCGGTTAAGCAAATTCTCAAAATCCTCGGCCCATCACTCTTTAGTTTTTTCCTTATCGTTAATTGCGGCCCCATTCCTATCTTTAACAGGGCCAAGTCCGGATTGACTACTCCCTCTCAATTTGTTAACATGCCAGTACAATATTTTATTATTATGCCGTCTAGCTGCATCTTCCAGATCCTCGGCAATTTTATCCATGGCCTCCACTTCACACCTCCTTAGTTCATATTTTAATTCTTTCTCTACTTTCTTTACATTCCTTTTGTTTTCATATGATCTATCACTCAGATAATTCTTGTACAAGTCCTTTCTCCTTTCTATTCAACATAAAGCTTTTTCGCTAATATTCTTAGCTGCAGTTCTTGGTTTCTTCCCTAATATACCTTCAGCAACTTCAAAAATTATTTTTCTAAAATTATTCAAACCATCTTCCACAATATCAAATTTAAAACTCTCAAGTTTAGTATTCAACTATTACTGGAAAGTTTCTCTCAAATTCTCATCCTGGAGTCTACCAACATCATAACTTCCCGGGAGGTAGTTACCCTTCCGATATTTCAGCTTTAATTCATTTTCTGATATTTTAGCTTATATATATATATATATATATATATATATATATATATATATATATATATATATATATATATATATATATATATATATATATATATATATATATATATATATATATATATATATATATATATATATATATATATATATATATATATATATATATATATATATATATTATATATATATATATATATATATATATATATATATATATATAGATATATATATATATATATATATATATATATATATATATATATATATAGATATATATATATATATACATATATTATATATATATATATATATATATATATATATATATATATATATATATATATACATATAAATATATATATATATATATTAGCTTATATATATATATATATATATATATATATATATATATATATATATATATATATATATATATATATATATATATATATATATATATATATATATATATATATATATATATATATATATATATATATATATATATATATATCATGCTTAAATGTGCTTTATAAGACATGGATAATTTATTAATGTGTTGTCATATATTCCTTGGACAAGCAGAGGCTTCTAAAGCCTATGATATTTTACACTTTTTTCGTTGCAACTTCCTTGTTCATGAATTAATCCACAATTCAATTCAAGATGGAAATAAAACAGTGTTTGTGAAAAATATAACAATTTATTTTTATTAAAGACAGTTGTACAGAGGCTTTAAATATTTCTACTTTTTAATTTTGAACCGCTTAAGGACTGTCTCTTAAACAGTTCGTGAATGATTATAAATGATGTACACGATTTTTATTTGTGTAACGGGGGGGGGGGGGGGGTATTATTTTAGGCTGCATCGGATAAAGAACTGAATTTGATCCCATCATTCATGTAGATCAAAAATTCCTCTAGTTCACAAAAAGTAGTGCCACATGCATTATTTGTAAAATATGTGCTTAAGATTCACGTTTATTTTCCGAAAGGTTCAAGATTCATGTTCGAAAGCGCAAAACAGCGTTTTGTGTGGAATGAAAGAATTATATTTTACGCCATTGAGTCTTATAGATTAAAAAATCTTGTAGGGTTTTGAGCTTAACAAGTTTTAACGTACCTGCCATTCGTTCAAAATACGTTTCTGAAGCTTTTTTTTAATCCGCTGCTTGAACAATTTGATGACCATGCTATTGTTTTTTCGCTTGTTGTGTCACCCGTAGAGGCAGCCTTTTAGACCTCTCAACTGTTTCCTTAAGTACTTATCTTAAAGTAGGTATGACAAATTTCACTTTTTATATACAAAATAATGAAAACCAAACTATAACAGCAGGTAAAGCTTCACCAAGATAATAATCAAATAAATATAATCATAATATTTCGATTTCACTTACGGACGTATTTGTCAATGTGAAAGAAAAGGGGTAGGAAATAAAGTACCTACAGCATTTTAAGCCAAACTTGGTGGCATATAACAGTCTTGAGAGCCAATTCGTCAATATGAAAGGTTCGTTTTAGATGTTCAATTAAATATAAAAAAAACAAGTTTTTTAAACTGAAAGTAAGGAGTGACATTAAAACTTAAAACGAACAAAAATTATTCCGTATATGAAAGGGGCTGTCCCCTCCTCAACGCCTCGCTCTTTACGCTAAAGTTTTTTATTGTTTAAAAAAATAAAGTTGTGAGACAGAGTCAAACTTTAGCGTAAAGAGCGAGGCGTTGAGGAGGGGACAGCTCCTTTCATATATGGAATAATTTCTGTTCGTTTTAAGTTTTAATGTCGCTCCTTACTTTCAGTTTAAAAAACTTGTTTTTTTATTTAATTTCTGATCGTTTTTTATTTAATTCAGCTTTGATTTTGGCTAACCGTCATTGAATAAGTAATCAAAATTTGCATAAAAATTTTACTTTTCTTTTGCTAAATGGCTGTTTCTAAATTTGGTTCTGACGTAATTTACAAATTAACTTACGTAACGAACTTCTATATTCGTATATTTTTCTTCTGGCAAAAAATACAAAGTTGCAGATTTTTGCAGATATGAGCTTGAAACCTATGTAATAGGGTTTTTTGATTTGCTGAATCTAACGGTGTGATTTTCATTAAAATTCTTTCACTTGTAGGGGATGTTTCCCCCCTCTTTAAAAAATCAGGTAAATTTTTTCAGGCTCGTGGCCTTTGATGAGTAAAACTAAACTTAATAAAATTTATATATTTAGAATCAGCATTATAATCCTATTCTTTTGATACATTTATTAACATAAAAATTCCGTTTTTAAAAGTTTCGATTACTATTGAGCCGTATTGCTTCTTATTTTTATTATTGTTTTTTTTTTTTTATTACGTATATGTTATTACGTATATGAGGGGATTCTCCCCTTAGTCAATACCACGCTCTTTACGTTAAAAGTTAAATTATTTTTAATTCACAAAACCCTGAATCACAAAGGCCATTTAAATAGAATAGATAGCTCTTTTGAAAGCACTAAAAAAAACTGTGGCATAAAGAGCGAGGTATTGACTTGGGGGAGAACCCCCTCATATACGTAATAAATTCTGTTCGTTTTAAGTTCCAATGTTGCTTCTTACTTTCAGTTGAAAAAACTTGTTTTTTTTTTAATTTAATTTCTGATTGTTTTTTAAATAATACTTTCATAGAAATATCCCTTACCCCAAAGAAACATTCTCCACGGAAAGATTCTCCCGAGTAACCCCCTCCTCCAGCCCCCCCTCCAGAAACAAATCCTTCCTGGAAATGTCTGTATACTTCCCAATAACCAATACAATATGTAAGCAATGGGCAAAGTTCATAACTTGCAGCCCATCCCCTGGGAACTGTGGGGGATTAAGTCATCCTAAAAGACATATTTATTAGATTTTCGACTATGCTGAACAAAATGGCTATCTCAAAATTTTAATTGGGTGACTTTGAGCAAAACATGAGCGTGGGAGGGGGCCTAGTTGCCCTCCATTTTTTTGGTCACTTAAAAAGGGCACTAGAACTTTTAATTTCCGTTCTAATGAGCCCTCCTACGATATTCTAGGACCACTGGGTCAATACGATTACCCCTGGGAAAAAAAACAAACAAATAAACACGCATCCGTGATCTTTCTTCTGGCAAAAAATGGAAAATTCCACATTTTGTAGATAAGAGCTTGAAACCTCTACAGTAGGGTTCTCTGATACGCTGAATATGATGGTGTGATTTTCATTAAGGTTCTACAACTTTTAGGGGGTCTTTCTCTTTTTTCGAAAATCAGCCAAATTTTCTCAATTGCGTAACTTTTGATGGGTAAGATTAAACTTGATGACACTGATATATTTGAAATCAGAATTAAAATCTGATTCTTTTGATGTATCTATTGGTATCAAAATACCGTTTTCTAGAGTTTCGGTTACCATTGAGCCGGGTCGTTCCTTACTTACAGTTCGTTACCACGAACTGTTTGATAAAGCTCATGTACAAACACAAAAAATATCTATGATTTTAGTTCCAATGTCCCTTGATGCTAGACAAGTCATATTGTCTAGATCCCATCGTAAATAAGTATCATTCTGTTTCTTCAACCGTTCATCCAGCACTACCTACTGTGCCCTCTAAAAAAAAACGCTTCTCTTTTCTGAAAATGCCTTGAATACTGTATTTCTACCACACGTAATACCGCCATCTGTCCATTGTACACGTTGTGACACACAGCAAACCCCTTCGAATAGGGACACATCGAATCACTTAACTAGTCTTTTCACGAGAACAAATGTAATGCACCCCCTATCTTACTTTTGGATCAACCACAAGCTTTATTTTTAGAGTTAATAAAAATCATTGACACACTGTCGAAAATCAGCTGCTATGGATCCCCGAAAATATTACTCATTTCTTTTTTTGAATTTCAATGGGTGCTTGTAACACGCAATAGTAAGTTTTGTGTATTCTGTTGGTCTAGCCTCATGACTCTCAAACACTTTCCAACATAAATCACTCGGTGATGTTAATTTAGTTTTAGCATGAGCAAACACCTACTAAGCCAGCAGGGTCAATAAACAAACGTCAAAAAATAAGATTTATTTGTGCATAGGACAATACGATTTAATATAATAGTATGATTTGAAATGAATCATACCCGACAGGGCACCAATAAAGCTTAATTACTACTTTGACAAAAAAATGTCCTGAGTAAGACGACAATTTGATTGAAATCTTAGCTAGGTATAAAGAAGATTAAATTCTGGGTTGTTGAGTTTTCCTGACGTGATGGAATAACGGATTAAATTATGACGTAATGCAGAAACGAGCCAAGTTGAAATTGTTGACTGGCCCAGTAAAGAAAAAATATAAATAAATAAAAAAAATCACCCAAGTCGTAACTTATTTCAAAAACGAACAGAGTCTGAATTCGTTGCAAGTACGAGCAAAGTCATGATTTGATATCAAGACAAGCTAAGTTTTGACTCAATGCAGAAACGATCCAGTACCTAATTCATTCCAGAAGAGAGTCAAGCTTTGAAACGGCGAAAAGACTAACGAAGTTCTTACCCTATTGGATGGACGAGAAAAATCCAAAATGCATAATTTAATTTAGCTCGACGCTTGATTAGACCTTAAGAACTAAGTCCTCTTCTTGTTGCAAAAACGAAACATGTCCTAACCTGGTACAAAAACGAACCGAGTCCAAACTGTCATCTTCCCCCTCCCACTGTAAAGTTTTTCAACTTAAGCTTAGGTAGGTAGCACCTTATTTAATTGGAAACGCACAATAATTTTCATTCTGTGTGTTGGAGGCACAGTACTGGTTCTACAACTGATTCAAATTCAATACTCTTTCCTTCATTACACTACCAACTTTTTAGCCGCCAGATAGGCATGATACACCTTGTTTAAAGTGGAATCCACTGTACACCACAGTAGAGAGAATATAATACAGTATCGACAAAGGCTATACTCTCCGTTAAAAAAAAGTGAAACACATTTAAAACCACAGAAGATTCATACTTCGCCTTCGCGCACGCGCGATTCCCCTGTACACATCACGAGAAGCCTATGGAAAAACCTGTCATTTTTTTTTTGTCCGACCACTAGCAACTAAACAAAGACTGCGACGTACATTGCCGGGAACGATACGCGTGGTATCAGATGTGTATCATGTTTGAAAAAGAAGAAGCTACAGTTCTACAGTGCTGTACACTGTAGCGACCTCTTTTTCCAAACATGACACGCATTTGATACCACGCGTATCGAAATGGGCATATACGTCAAAACCTTAGTTCAGTTGCTACCTGGCATTCAATAAAAAAAACAGGTTTTTCCATAGGCTTATCGTGATCTGTCGGAGTATGAATCTTGTGTGGTTTTAAATCTGTGTCACATATTTTTAATGGAGAGTATAGCCTTTGTCGATACTGTATATTCTGTCTACTGCGGTGGAATCATGCACAGACTGTAAATTTGTATTACGCAATAACCGAAGTAGGCTATTGGACTCTAAATCACCTATACTTCATCGCCTGATTTTATTAGACGAGGAGGCGCAGGGAGCCTGTTCCTCTTCTTAACCACAAGGTGTCAGAACCAGATGGTATGTATATGGTTTGAATATGTGGTGTTTAAGAGGATGCTCAGTGCCAAAAGATACTTGAACCACGAAGAGTCAGTTACACCCCATTCTCCAACACCAAGAACATTGTTTCTTAGTTGATGTCTGTAAGAATTGTATGTTGTCTTGATGAAAACATGTTTTGATGAGACATAGAAAAAAATTTAATTAGCTTCTGGTGAAATAATGGTACATACATCTCTAGAAAAAAATAATTTCTGTTGTTAAGATACTCCAGAAGATTTTACTAACAAAAATTATTCCTTAAAAACTTAGATTATTTTCTTAAAAAACATTAACTTAACTTTAATTAAAGGCAACAAAATAGAGCTTCGTTTATGCGAGACTTATGTGAGATTTTAGTAGTAGAAGTAGTAGTAGAATAAGAAAGCGTGATTATTTTCTTTTTCTATTCTATTTTAAATTATAATTATGCATAATCTTTCCTTGGTCCCTTCACACACCCAAGCAGAACCTCTACCAAAATTATTGTACTCAATGCGATTAACTAAAAATCTTTTCCAGAAAATAAGGTCAAAGAAAAGTAAACAACTCCATTAAACCAAAAATGAAAAAAATAGAATCAAATGATCTAACAAGCGTAAAACTACCACATATTAGCATTAATAAACAAATGAAACAAAAAAAAAACAACAGAAATTACAATAAATAACCGAGTCAAATTCAAAACGAGCAGATATTAACATGAGTAGGGCTCACAGCCCTTATGCCTTCTCAAGGCCAGAACATAATTGGCACTTTAATGAAAAAATTAAATGTTTTAAATCCATTAGATTTTTTTTTTCATGTTCTGGCCTTGAGAAGACATAGGGGTTTTGAGCCCTACTCACTTTAATTTCTGCTCTTTTTTAGTTTAACTCGGTTACTTATTGTAATTTCTGTTCGTTTTGGGTTTCATTTATTTATTGAGGCTGATATGGTGTAGTTTTACGCTTGGTAGATCAATTGATTCTATTTTTGCTCACTTTTGGTTTAATGCAGTTCTTTACTATTTTTTGAAAAGCTTATTTTGTGAAACAAGTTTTTTTTCGTTAATTTCTGTTCGTTTTATATTGACATAGTCTTTTTCAGCGTAGTGGATTTCCAGACAGAAATTATGTTTTTGAGGAGGACACGCCCCCCATAGCCCTCAGGGCAAGGGTTTTAAGTTATGCCCTGGGGGCATATAAGGTTTTTATAGAAAGCTTTATCGAAGAAACTTCAAAAAGAGCTCATTTGATTGGAAATTCAAAGGGCTATTGCGCTTTTTTATGGTCGAAAGTGATTAGAGGGCAACTAACCCCCCTCTTACGCTAACCTTTTCCCCAAACACATCCAATAAAATTTTGAGGTAGCCATTTTGTTCAAAGAAGTTGAAAGATATAGAAATTAGGTCTTTGAGGATGACAACCCCCCCCCCCCCCCACAGCCCTCAGGGCAAGGGCTGTAAGTTATGCCCTGGCGGCATATACGGTTTTTATAAAAATCGTTGTCGTAGAAACTTCAAAAAAGGCTCAATGATTGGAAATTGAAATGACAAGTGCCCTTTTTAATGGTCGAAAGTGATTGGAAGGCAACTAACACCCCTTCCTGCACACCATTTATCCAAACACATGCAATCAAAATTTTGAGATAGCCGTTTTGTTCAAACTAGCTCTAAGGTCCGGAAATTATATCTTTGAGGATGAAACTCCCCCCACAGCCCTCAGGGTAAGGGTTTTAAGTTATGCCCTGGGGGCATACAAGGTTTTTATTGAAAGCTTTGTCGTAGAAAACTGAAAAAGGACTCATTCGATTGGAAATTCAAAGTGCTAGTGCCCTTTTTGACAGTTGAAAGTGATTTGAGGGCAACTGCCCCCCTCTCACCCCAACCTTTTCCCCAAACACATCCAATAAAAATTTTTAGATATTCATTTTGTTCAACGTAGTTAAAAGTTTTGGAAATTAGGTCTTTGAGGATGATAAACCCCTTAGAGCCCTCAGGGCATGGGTTGTAAGTTATACCCTGGGAGCATATAAGGTTTTTATAGATAGCGATGTTGTACAAACTTCAAAAAGGGCTCATTCGATTGGAAATTAGAAGGGCTTGTGCCCTTTTTAATAGTCAAAAGTGATTGGAAGATAACTAACAACCCTCTCAAACCCACCATTTCCCCAAACACATCCAATCAAAATTTTGAGATAGCGATTTTGTTCGACGTAGTTCAAAAGTCCAGAAATTATGTTTTTGAGGATGACACTCCCCCCCCAACCCTCAGGGCAAGGGCTCTAAGTTATGCCCTGGGGGCATTTAAGTTTTTTTTAGAAAGGTTTGTCGTAGAAGCTTCAAAAAGGGCTCATTCGAATGGAAATTCAAAGGGCTAGCGCCCTTTTTAATTGTCGAAAGTAATTGGAGGGCAAGTAACCCCCCTCTCACGCCCACGGTTTCCCCTAACACATCCAATCAAACTTTTGAGATAGTAATTTTGTTCAACGTATTTGAGAGTTCTGAAAATTAGGTCTTAGAGAATTACAACAACCCCCCTAGCCCTAAGGGCAAGGGTTGTAAGTTATACCCTGGGGCCATATAAGGTTTTTATAGAAAGCGTTATCGTAGAAACTCCAAAAGGGCCCATTCAATGGGAAATTGAAAGGGCTACTGCCTTTTTAAATAGTTGAAAGTGGTTGGAGAGCAACTAACACCCCTCTCCCGCCCAACATTTCCCCAAACACATCCAATCAAAATTTTGAGATAGCAATTTTGCTCAACGTAGTTGAAAGTTCTGGAAATTAGGTCTTTGAGGATGACAACCCCCTCACAGCCCTCAGGGTAAGAGTTGTAATTAATGGCTGGGGGCATATAAGGTGTTTATATAAAGCGTTGTCGTAGAAACTCAAAAAGGGCTCATTCTATTGGAAATTTAAAGGGGTAGTGCCCTTTTTAATAGTCGAAAGTGATTGGAAGGCTTGACATTTTTATAGTAAAGAGCGATGTGGGTACAATGTATTATTATTTTCTTTTTTTTTAGACCAGGGCACTTCGTATCGAAGGAGTTGTTGTAGAAACTTCGAAAAGGGCTCATTCGATTGAAAATAGAAAGGGCTAGTGCCCTTTTTAATAGTTGAAAATGATTGGAGAGCAACTAATCTCCCTCCCACGCCCACCATACCAGTTGGCCATTATGTTTAAAAACTAAATGTTGCCTTAAGATGAAATCAAAGTGCACTGTGTTAATGCTAATTCCCAATAAGGCATCTCAGCAGTATCCCAAGAACGACTGAGGGTATTATGTTCAAATTTTCAGGTTTATTTCTGCTCTTAAAATTTAACCAAATCAAAATAGCGTACGTGTATCCAAGCTATCAAAGAAAGTAAACAGATTTTTTCGCGAATGGTATCAAGTTTTCTATTTCAGATCAACTAGAGGAGGTATGAAACTAAATTAAACACTACTATTTGTGTCCAGATTTTTAAAAGGGTGTAGGCTGTTAAAAATTGCTGAAAAATTTTCGAGGGCTCAAAACCCCTATGCCTTCCCGAGGCCAGAACATAATTTGCACTTTACTGAAAAAAAATACATAAGAATGTTGATTGTCAGTTTAATATAGATATAGTAGTATCTATTAATCAAAATGTTAATATTATTTGATTTATTTAAGTTATAAAAGTAAAAACATTTATATTTTTTTTCAGTATAGTGCAAATTATGTTCTGGCCTTGGTAAGGCATAGGGGTTTTGAGCTCTACTCATGTTAATTTCTGCTCGTTTTGAGTCTGACTCAGTTATTGCTAGTGCCCTTTTTGATAGTTGAAAGTGATTTGAGGGCAACTGCCCCTCTCTCACGCCAACATTTTCCCCAAACACATCCAATCAAAATTTTTAGATAGCCATTTTGTTCAACGTAGTTAAAAGTTTTAGAAATTAGGTCTTTGAGGGTGATAACTCCCTCAGAGCCCTCAGGGTAAGGGTTGTAAGTTATGCCCTGGGGGCATATAAGGTTTTTATAGATAGCGATGTTGTAGGAACTTCAAAAAGGGCTCATTCGATTGGAAATTAGAAGGGCTTGTGCCCTTTTTTATAGTCGGAAGTGATTGGATGATAACTAACAACCCTCTCAAACCCACCATTTCCCCAAACACATCCAATCAAAATTTTGAGATAGCGATTTTGTTCGACGTAGTTCAAAAGTACGGAAAATACGTTTTTGAGGATGACACTCCCCCCCCCCAACCCTCAGTGCAAGGGTTCTAAGTTATGCCCTGGGGGCATTTAAGTTTTGTTTTAGAAAACTTTGTCGTAGAAACTTCAAAAAGGGCTCATTCGATTGGAAATTGAAAGGGCTAGCGCCCTTTTTAATTGTCGAAAGTGATTGGAGGGCAAGTAACCCCCCTCTCACGCCCACGGTTTCCCCTAACACATCCAATCAAAATTTTGATATAGTAATTTTGTTCAACGTAGTTGAAAGTTCTGAAAATTAGGGCTTTGAGAATTACAACAACAACCCCTAGCAAGTTAAGCCTTGGGGGCATATAAGGTTTTTATAGAAAGCGTTACTGTAGAGACTCCAAAAGGGCCCATTCGATTGGAAATTGAAAGGGCTATTGCCTTTTTAAATAGTTGAAAGTGGTTGGAGAGCAATTAACGCCCCTCTCCCGCCCAACATTTCCCCAAACACATCCAATCAAAATTTTGAGATAGCAATTTTGCTCAACGTAGTTGAAAGTTCTGGAAATTAGGTCTTTGATGATGACAACCCCGTCACAGCCCTCAGGGTAACAGTTGTAATTAATGGCCTGGATGGCATATAAGGTGTTTATAGAAAACGTTGTCGTAGAAACTCAAAAAGGGCTCATTCGATTGGAAATTGAAAGGGCTAGTGCCCTTTTTAATAGTCGAAAGTGATTGGAAGGCTTGACATTTTTATAGTAAAGAGCGATGTGGGTACAATGTATTATTATTTTCTTTTTTTTTTAGACCTGGGCACTTCGTATCGAAGGAGTTGTTGTAGAAACTTCGAAAAGGGCTCATTCGATTGAAAATAGAAAGAGCTAGTGCCCTTTTTAATAGTTGAAAATGATTGGAGGGCAACTAATCTCCCTCCCACGCCCACCCACCATTTGTCCATTATGTTTAAAAACTAAATGTTGTCTTAAGATGAAATCAAAGTACACTGTGTTAATGCTAATTCCCAATAATGCATCTCAGCAGTATCCCAAGAACGACTGAGGGTATTATGTTCAAACTTTCAGGTCTATTTCTGCGCTTAAAATCTAAACAAATAAAAAAAGCGTACGTGTATCCAAGCTGTCAAAGAGAGTAAAAAGATTTTTTTAATGGTATCAAGTTTTCTATTTCAGGTCAGCTAGAGGAGGTATGACACTAAATTAAACACTACTATTTGTGTCCAGATTTTTAAAAGGGTGTAGGTAGTTAAAAATTGCTGAAAACTTTTCTAGGGCTCAAAACCCCTATGCCTTCCCGAGGCCAGAACATAATTTGCACTTTACTGAAAAAAATACACATGAATGTGGATCGTCAGTTTAATATACATATACTGATATTTATTAATCAAAATGTTAATATTATTTGATTTATTTAAGTTATAAAAGTAAAAACATTTATATTTTTTCAATATAGTGCAAATTATGTTCTGGCCTTGGTAAGGCATAGGGGTTTTGAGCTCTACTCATGTTAATTTCTGCTCGTTTTGAGTTTGACTCAGTTATTTATTGTAATTTCTGTTCGTTTTGGGTTTCATTTATTTATCGATTCTGATTTGAGGTAGTTTCATGCTTGGTAGATTATTTGATTTATTTTTGCTCATTTTTGGTTTGATGGAGTTCTTTACTTTTCTTTAAAAACTGATTTTTTGGAAAAAGTTTATTTTAATTAATTTTAATTCAAATGAGCCCCATCTGAAGTTACGGCCAACCGTTCCATGAAAACCTGATATGCCCCAAGACTATTTTTAAAATTGGAAAAAAAATTTTTCTTGGTTCAAAAGTAGATTATATTGCCGTGGGTCAACTATTTACACTGCTTAGAAAGAAGGAGCAAAGGAAAAACTCCCAATTTTTTTTTTACCAATTTGGCAAGATAACCGTCACACCTCCTAAGCACTTTAAGATTTTAGTCAAATTTCGACCTGAGACTAGTGCCTGCCTGCTTAAATTCTAAAAGGAAGCTTTCCTGTCGAAAGCAGAAACTTGGCTCAATGGAATAAAATCTTAGGTGCTTAGCTTCAGATAGTCCTCTCAGCCATACACTACGAAACTCTGCTATAATTTATGTATTGTAGGCATTGGCTCAATTACTAGCAAAAACCATTCTTGTAGACTTTTAAAATATAATGTCATATTCATCAATCCGACCCGAGGTCGATACTTTCCGTAGACATTGTGGTTAGACCTTTTCCGTTTTCTAGCGAAATCTGAAGTTGACCAACTCAGAAAAAAATAGCACGACAAAACCACAGCGCTGCTCCTGCAATACAAATATAAGAAAAGGGATTGTGTTGCACAGAAGGGATTGTGGTGGTTTTGGAAAGATCTTGAACCAAATTTGGATCTAACTCAATTGATTGTTTACTGTAAGATATATATAATAGGGCCAGATTTTTCGAAGCGTTGGAGTAACATCTGAAAGAAGCAGACATGTCTCAGGATTATAAGGTGCGAAGCAATACTTCGTGTGATTTGTTAGAATATATTGCATAAACAGTGTGTATTTATTGTTGGCAGTAAATTATAAAAGTTTCATGTTATTCTAGGTTCCTCTTGTTTTTTCCTTTGAAAAAAATATCCGAATGAGGGGAGTTGCCCACTTTCTGATGCATCGTCAACATCCTAGAGCATCACACTTGTCCCCTCGTGTGGGGCATTCTACCACGCAATGAAAAGTTCTATTTTGTTTTGCATACTTCCGCCACTTATGGTGCACCTCTAGAATTCCACGCCTCATCGCGCCATGCAAGGCACTTCTACCACGGAAATACCTCTTTGTGCAATGTACACAGCAGTATGTCGCGTTGCGTCATGTCTACTTAAGTACTGATCAGTGATGACAATAACATACTTATCCAGTACTCCTAATGGAGATAAATCCACATTTAGACATTTTGACCAGCAGGTCTAGGAGCCTCATAGTATTCTACAAAACTGGGACCAAAGGGTTCTGATAATTCACACTGGCCTAAAGAATTTGAACGCATACAAATAGAGATCTATTCAAGCCGAAATGTAAATCAGATCAATCGCGATAGCTGTCACTCCGCACAGCTCACATCCTGAATTAGTTTGTGTATTTTGAGGATTTTGAAAAACTGAGATAGGATTCGTTCAATAGTAAATCGAAACGTGTAGTTGTTTTTTTAGGGACGAAATTTGATTAGAGGCGAGAGACCCTTCAAAAGACCCTTTTGCTCTCGTGAACCCCGCAGCCGTCCAAAGTGTCAGATCAAAATGTTATGATAGCCAATTTACTTAGAATTTACAAATGAATATGCCCCGGGATTACAAGTACCACGCAGTTCTAAGGGCATA
Source organism: Artemia sinica (assembly GCA_027921565.1). NCBI lineage: Eukaryota > Metazoa > Arthropoda > Branchiopoda > Anostraca > Artemiidae > Artemia > Artemia sinica. The sequence goes on along the minus strand of CM051256.1, from coordinate 56,873,775 downwards.
GGCCATAAATTACACGAATCGTCCGATTTCCATTGAGAGGTTTGTGCCTTCTATTTGTTGCTTCAAAAGGCATACAAATTGTTTTTGGGTATGAATTAGCTAAATATTATTGGGTTAAGGAAGACTCGTTCCTGTGTTTCAAAGAATGAAACATCTACTAGCTACTTCATTTTTCCTGTTCACAGTTATCAGAAACTTCAAAAAAAAAGAAGAAGAAAAAGATGCGTACTAATAACTCACGAAGGCTTGTCAAACATCTTTCTTTTAAATTGTTCTTTATATTTTCAGGTTCAAAGTTTTTGTGCAACCTTGTGATAGTACCAGTGAAAAACGAAAGTGGTGAGACATATGTTTTCATAATGAATCTAGAGGACGTGACAGAGCAAGATTGCTCTCCACCTTGCATCCCACAGAGATTTCCTCGACGTAAATATTTTTTCTCGTCTTGTATCAGTTAGATTTGGCATTTATTTTTAATTTTCACTATTTATAATTTGAAAAACTATGCCTTCAAACCCACTCCTATGGGCATGAATTCTTACCCTAAAACTCAAAATGAAGATCCTCTGACATATCCCGTAAAGATTTGTAACTATGTATCAAACAGTACTTTTCAAACAGTACTTTATTGCAGTTTTTGATTGTTTTGTTTTATGCATCAAACAGTTAGTGGTAACAAACCATATGTAAGGAACGCCACGACTCAATAGTAACCAAAACTCTTAAAAAACGGATATTTGAGATTAAATGTTACATGAAAAGAATTAAATTTTTTTGCTTCCAACTAAATGAGATTCATTAGGTTTTGTGTTACCCATCAAAAGCTTCAATCCTGAGAGAATTAACCTGATTCTCGAAAAATGGGGAAATATCACCTAAAAGCCAATAGATCTTGAGCCAATGAAAAGCAAACCATAAGGTTTAGCGTTTTCGGAAATCCCATTGTAGAAGTTTCAAGCTCCCATCTGCAAAAACGTGGAATTTTGTATTTTTTGCCAGAAGGAAGATCACGGATGCGTGTTTATCTGTTTGTCCATTTTTTTTTTTTTTCACGGGGTTGATCTCATCGAACCAATAGTCCTAGAATATCGAGAAAGGGCTCATTCGGACGGAGATTAAAAGTCCTAGTGCCCTTTTTAAGTGACCAAAAATATTGGAGGACACCTAGCCCCTCTTCCACTCTCCTTTTCCCCCAAAATCGTCCGATCAAAATCTTGAGACAACCATTTTCTTCAACACAGTTGAAAAGTTCAAAAACTATACCTTTGGAGATAATTTGATCCCCCGCAGCTCCTGAATCTAGAATCTGGGGATAGATTCTAAGTTTTAAAATTTATCTATTGATTACGTACAGTATTTGTTATTCGGAAGTTTGTATACAGTTTTCGGGTGGACGCAGGGGTAGTGAATTTTCTGCCAAGGGATTTTCCACGGGGAAAACTTTTCATGACGAGGGAATTTTCAGGGTGGGGGGGGGGGGGGGGTGAAATTTCCATTGGGAATTTTACACTGAGGAAATTTGCCAGAATTCCTATACGAAATTCTTTTTATTTGTCTTACATTCTCTTTGCCGACTCAATTTTACGAGTGGAGATGTCAAGGTTAATTGCCCAGGGTACATTTTCACCGGGATTCAATTGTCTAGAGGATCTTTTCATGGGATGGGGGTGCTTTTCCGTGGAGGTGGAGAAGGAATTCTTGACATGACTTAAAAAACATCAGAAACTAAATTTTAAAAAATGATTTTTTTTTCAACTGAAAGCAAGGAGCGACATTGAAACTTAAAATGAATATATAATTGTTACGTATGTGAAGGGGGTTGCCACCTCCTTAACACCTCACTCTTTACGTTAAAATTTGAATTTTGTCTCAATTCTTTAATAACGGCTCCTGTATCGCAATATTCATTTAATTAGAACAGTATAAAAAAATTTTAAAGTACTAAAAACTTCAGTGTGAAGAGTGAAGTGCTGAGGAGGGGCAACCCCCTTCATACACATAGTAATATGTGTTAGTTTTAAGTTATAATGTTAGTCCTTACTATCAGTTGAAAAAACTTGTTCTTTTTAACTTTAGTTATCTTAAGTAATCACATATCTATCATACATTTTTTTTATGGGAAGCATCATTCGAACTGAGAAAATAAAAATCACAGTTTGAATCTGCAGTATATTTGTATGTAGAAAATAAGTTAAATTGACTTGACTATTTATTTACTTCACGTGATTATTGTCTTATTCATGTTTTCATTCATGGTATATTCTTCTCGTTTAAATTTAACTTGTTTTCTGAATTTATCTCTCCTTGTTATAGATTTTAATATCGTTCTTTACCTTTTTAAACAGATTCTCAGAAAGTCTTTTTTACAATTAAATATCTTTAAAGCAATTTCTTTTTATTCTGGCTTAAGAATTTTATTTTTCTTTTTTTTTGGAGAGATTGTTTCGGTTTTCATGACCAGGGTCGATATTTACTCAGTCTTATTATGAATGGTTTGAGCGTCTTATGCTAAACAGAAGAGAAGAAAATAATAATAAAATCACTGGTGTATTATGATCATCCAGGAAACACTAGTAGAAATCAATACAAAGAGTCGAACCGGGATCGTAATCTAAAAAAGGAACTGTTGCACGGAGATAATATGAAATCGGCTGATCTGATTGTAGTATAGATTTTAATCAAGACTAGAGTTTACTTTCGGGATTGTGATTTTACCGTTCTTATCAAGTGTAACATTTAATAAACAGTAAAATATAAACTAGCTTTTTAAAAATGGGGAAAATAATTATACTTTATACAAACTTAGCTCTTTTATTATTTTAAATTAGTCAGAGCTTAAACGAGTAACAAGGCTTACTCATTCAAGCAGCTAAAAATTTTACTTAATAAATTGGGAGAAAATAGGAATAACAGCTGTATGAGTGACTAACCATTGCAGCAAATATAAATTCTTTCGACACAACACGTAGTCGTAATATACCTAATAAATACCTCGGAGTCTGAGATGTCTCTTAGACATCTTGTGGTCAAAGAACTAGACCACAAAATGCCTGCTGACTTACTTAGATTTATGTAGTTCATCCCATGGTCGCTTGTGCATAAGGTAACAGCTATGCCAATAGGCACAAAAAGTGACAACCAATAAAGATGGGGCAGCATCTGAATTGAACTTGCAGTTGACCCGTATGGCGAGTGTATATTTAAACCTTGGCTGTTTTATTAAGGATTTATCAGTACTTGATCCCGTAACAAGTTTCTTTCTAGATAAATTTAAATTACTTCTTCAAACACTTTGTGGTAACAGTAGTGATGACCCTAAAGGCGCGAACTTACACCCATATATGGGTTTCTGGGGTAAACTAGACCGGTTTCTGAGCCAACCAGACAGGTTTCTGAGCCAATAGATACTGACGATACATAACGTATTCATCATTAGTACTTGTATAATATTACACATATCAAAAAGGCAACTCATTTGCATAAAGGTATCTCAATTTGCAAAAAGTTATCCTATTTGCATAATTCTGATCTGAATGGTCTTAATTCATGATTTGAATAATAGGATGAAACAGAGGACAATAAAATTCTTATTTTTCTTAATTATATGGTATGAAAGTGGTAAAGGGATTAACATTGATTATCAATTAAGCCAAGTCTGAGGGGTTGGTAAGTCTTACGCAACGTGACATAAATGTTACAATAACGTCATTGGTATCAATCTATGGAAACGGTTAGCGATGACAAGAAGATCTTGCGACTCGACTTAGCTATACTTCTTGGATATGTTCTGTATAATACACAAGTACCAATTGAGGAGTGTGGGCAATATAAAATATTCTTTAGCATTGGAGTATGGTAAGAAGTTTAAACTAATAAATTCGTAGGCGCCAAGAAAAGAGACGATCTCGTGACTTGACCTAGCTTTACTTCTTGGCTATGTTCTATATAATACACAAGTACCAGTTCAGGAGTATTGGTAGTATAAAATATTCTTTAGCATTGTAATATGCTAAAAAGTTGAAACTAATAAAGTCATAGTTGCCAAAGAAAAGATCTCGTGAGTTGACTTAGCTTTCACTTCTCGGCTGTGGTCGTTATAATACACAAGTACATAATGAGGGATGTGGGCAATGTGAAACATTCTTTAGCAATGAAGTAAGCTAAAAAGTTGAAACTAATAAAGTTGTAGATGCCAAGAAAAGAATTTTAATATAGAAATTCAGAACAATCCTTAGAAATCCTTAGAAAGCAACTAGTGAGATGGTTATGGATTTGAACCATCAAGGACCGCAACCACCAATGACCCTAACCACCAAAGACCTCAACATACAAGGTCCCCTCTCCAAAACCTCCTAGAGGCCCCTTCCTTCCAACTTTTTTGGCCCTCATGCCACCATTTTTACACTTTTTTTTGAAGTTTTTTTTAACTTTTTTATTTTTTTAACATGGAAATTAGTTTTAGTCTAGAGTATTAGTTAGAGTTACAATACACAAGTACATAATGAGGGATCTGGGCAATATGAAACATTCTTTAGCAATGAAGTAAGCTAAAAAGTTGAAACTAATAAAGTTGTAGATGCCAAGAAAAGAATTTTAATATAGAAATTCAGAACAATCCTTAGAAATCCTTAGAAAGCAACTAGTGAGATGGTTATGGATTTAAAACATCAAGGATCGCAACCACCAATGACCCTAACCACCAAAGACCTCAACATACAAGGCCCCCTCTCCAAAACCTCCAAGGGGCCCCGTCCTTCCAACTTTTTTGGCTCTTACGCCCCCATTTTTATACTTTTTTTAAGTTTCTTTTAACCTTTTTCTTAACATGAAAATTAGTTTTAGTCTAGAGTTTTAATTAGAGTTTTATTTTAGTTTTAGTTAAGAGTTTTAGTTAGGGTTCTAATTTAGTTTTAGCTTAGAGTTTTAGTTTAAAGTTTTAATTTAGATTTTCAATTTAGAGTTTTAGTTAAGAGTTTTAGTTTAGTTTTAGTTTAGTTTAGTGTTAGTTTAGAGTTTTAGTTTAGTTTAGTGTTATTTTAGAGTTTTAGTTAGAGTTTTAGTTTAGTTTTAGTTTAGTTTCAGTTAAGAGTTTTAGTTAGAGTTTTAGTTTAGTCTTAGTTAAAACTTTTAGTTTACAGTTTTAATTTAAAGTTTTAGTTAGAATTTTAGTTTAGTTTTAGTTTAGTTTAGTTTTAGATTAGAGTTTTAGTTTACCTTTATTTTTAGTTTAGATTTTTCGCTTAGTCCAGTTTTATTTTAGTGTTTTAATTTAGAGTTTTAGTTTAAATTGAGTTTAGAGTTCTAGCTAGATTTTTATTTTAGTTTTAGTTAAGAGTTTTAGTTTAGAGATTTAATTTAGAGTCTTAGTTTAGTTTAGTTCTAGTTTAGAGTTTTAGTTTAGTTTTAGTTTAGAGTTTTACTTTAGAGTTTTAGTTTAGTTTAGTTTTAGTTTAGAGTTTTACTTTAGAGTTTTAGTTTAGTTTAGTTTTAGTTTAGACTTTCAATTTAGATTTTTAGTTTAGACTTTCAATTTAGATTTTTAGTTTAATTTAGTTTTAGTTTAATTTTAGTTTAGAATTCTAGTTTAGAGTTTTAGTTTAGTTGAGTTTTCGTTTCGAGTTTTAGTTAGAGTTTTAGTTTAGTTTCAGTTTAGAGTTTCAATTTAGATTTTTAGTCTAGTTTAGTTTTAGTTTAGTTTTTTTTTAGTTTATAGTTTTAGTTTAGATATTTAGTTTAGAATTTTAGTTTAGATTTTTTAGATTAGAATTTTCGTTTAGGATTTTAGTTAAGAGTTTTAGTTTAGAATTTTAGTTTAGAGTTTTAGTTTAGAATTTTAATCTAGAGTTTTAGTTTAGAATTTTAGTTTAGAAATTCTGTTTAGAGTTTTAGTGTAGAGTTTTATTTTAGAGTCTTAGTTTAGTTTAGTTCTAGTTTAGAGTTTTAGTTTAGTTTTAGTTTAGAGTTTTACTTTAGAGTTTTAGTTTAGAGTTTTTGTTTAGAGTTTTAGTTTAGAGCTTTAATTTAGTTTTACTTTAGAATATTAGTTTAGTCTAGTTTTAGTTTATAGTTATAGTTAGAGTTTTAGTTTAAAGTTTTAATTAAGAGTTTTAGTTTATTAGTTTAGAGTTGTAGTTTAGAGTCTTAGCTTTGAGTTTTAGCTTAACGTTTTAGTTAGAGTTTTAGTTTAGTTTTAGTCAAGAGTTTTAGTTAGATTTTTAGTTAAGTTTTAGTTAAGAGTTTTAGTTAGAGTTCTAGTTTAGTTTTAGCTTAGAGTTTTAGTTTAGATTTTTAATTTAGAATTTTAGTTTAGAATTATAGTTTAGAGTTTTAGAGTATTTTTAGTTTAGTTTAACTTTAGTCAAGCGTTTTAGTTAGAGTTTTAGTTTAGTTTTAGTTAATAGTTTTAGTTGGAGTTCTTGTTTAGTTTTAGCTTAGAGTTTTAGTGGAGAGTTTTGACTTAGAGTTTTAGTTTAGAGTTTTATTGAAGAGTTTTGGTTTAGAGTTTAGTTTAGAGCTTTAATTTAGTTTTAGTTTAGAATTTTAGTTTAGTCTAGTTTTAGTTTATAGTTATAGTTAGAGTTACACGTGTTTGATTATATGACTGGGAAAGTGGTTCAAGGTTTATTTCAGGGATTACTAAAGTATCGGCTTCTCTTTTGAGAAAACCGAAATATGACTCGTTTATTCTTAAATCACCGGAATCTGTGTTTACAGCTAGACCTAAATGTTGGTATTTATAAATTTTAACAGCTTTTCTGTAGTGCTGGACAATACCTTTGTCATGCGAAATTAGGCTAGCTTGATTAAACAAAATAGTATGGTCTGGGTTTTCAAATATGTGCTCTGCAACGGCAGAGTCAAAATTTTCTGTTTTTTCCGCTTTTTAAGTGTATTATTAATTGAACTAGAGTGCTGAGTTAATCTATCCGTGAGTCGCTGATTAGTTCTTATGATATACCAAATACCACACGAACAAAGAATTCTGTAGACACCGGAGTTTCACCTATCGGGATAGGGTCTTTAACTTGATAAATATGGGACCTGATAGTTTTTCTGGGTCTATAGTAAGTGTAAATGCTATTTTTGCTTAGAGTTTTTGAAACGTGGTCTGAAACCCCTTTAACGTATGGGAGACCAAGATAAACTGGATTTTCCCTTAGATTTGTGTTTTTGTGTAACTACCTGATAATCTTTTCATTCGTTTTGCAATTACAGAATTTATTAAACTAATTGGATAACCATTCCCAAATAAAAAATCTCTAAGGTGGTTGAGCTCTAAATCCAAGAAGCGTGTTGAACAAACTGTCAAGGCTCTATCAACTAGAGAAGTGATAACTCCTCTTTTCACTGCAGGAGAATGATTAGAGGAATAATTTAAGTAACGGTCATTATGTGTAGGTTTTCTATAGACACCAAACTCGAAATATGTATCATTTCGGTGCACCAGAACATCTAAGAAAGGAAGACGCCTCTCTACCTCTGATTCCTGAGTTAATTTAAGTTTTGGATCCAAGGAGTTGAGCAAGTGAAGAAAAGAACCCAGAGACTCGTCACCATGTTCCTGCAAATAAAAAATATCGTCTTTAAAACGAACCCAAAATTAAGGTTTACAAAAACTTTGCAAAATAGCCCTTTCTGCAAGGTCTTCCATGAAGATATCAGCCTGTATTGGAGAAAGGGGGGCACCCATGGAAAGCCCATATTTTTGTCTATAAAAAATGCCCAAATAATGGAAGTAAAAAGAAGTTCTGTTACAAAGGGCTGTAAGTGAAAGAAGTGTCTGATTCGAAAGAGTAGATTTTTCTGAAATAGATTGGTTAGAATTAAGTTTATGCTCCAAAATCAGATCGGACTTTTGAGGATCACAATTGGTATACATTGAATCTGCATCAAAACTGCCAATTCTTGTGTTTGGCTTAATCGAAACTTACTTTACCTTGGAAACGAAATTAGCGGAATTTTTAATATAGGATTTTTGAGCCTGAATTAGTGGGCGAAATACAATTGGTAAGAATTTCCCTATTTTTGCTGTAGGAGAATTAAAAGAAGAAACAATGGGTTGAAGTGGATTACCGGGCTTATGAACTTTAGGAAGACCATAAAAGCGAGGGGAAGAGCACCCGCGTGGGTAAAACCTTTTTTACAATTTATCAGTGATTTCACCTTTTCCTTTTAGATAAGAAAGCTCTTTCCGGACTTCCTGGACAAATTTTTCCGTGGGATCGGTAGCTAATTGTTCATATGTGTTAGAATCATTTAAAACATATCTGACTTTTTTGTCGTAATCATCTGAATCTAATACAACAACAGTATTGCGTTTATCTGCTTTCTTAATAATCCTGGAATGATCTTTCTGTAGTGCGTTTAAGACAAAGTGTTAAATTTTACTAACAATTTTTAAATTTGAAAATCCAACAAGGTTTCAACAAAATGTGCTCTAACCTCAGCAATCTCTCCAATCTCCACATGATTGTCATGAAATGCCCCCTCTGTGTTTGCGATTATTTCACTATAAGGTATTTTCGAAAGGGCTATCAAAAATTTCAATCCTTTCGACAGAACCTGATTTTGCTCTGTTGTAAGGGGCGTGGAGCTGAGATTTATCACAGGAGGACCAGGATACACTTTTGGGACAAATGGTTGATTATTAGAGAGTTTTTCCAATTTTAAACGGTGTAATTTCTCAGAAAGCCTTTGTCTTGAAATCCTAAAATCATGCTGAAAAGAATTGTCAGCAATAGCCATAATTTGATGAAAATCAGCATAAGAAAGCGTACATAATATTTCTCGTTCTAGCCTGAAAATATCCTGATTTAACCGGTAGCGCTTGCTTTTGCAATCGCTAATAAAATGATTTAAAATACCAAACCCTATACGTTCTGTAAATTGCCGTTCGTTATGTGTGTTTAAGTGAAGTGAAGGTCGCATTGATTTGGGTAAAATACGGTTCATTTTACAATTATGAAGAAAATACTGCTGATTAATCAAATTAGTTTTTTTTTCTCACAAGAGATATGAATGTAGTAAAAACATTGGTAGAATGCTCCCCACAAGCATGACGAAGATAATTTCTTAAACCACATTGGCCTTGCATAACATAAAGAAAGAAAAACGAGCAAAAATGGGGTTTTTAAAGGCCAAATGAAAATACTGGATAAAACACAACAAAGCGAATATTTCGAGAGGACAAACGCCTCTCTTTTTCAGCGTGGAACGAAATAATGTATCCAAGGAAAGTGCCGAAGAAAAAACACCAAAAAACAAAACCGGAAAGTCAATATGAAAAGAACCAAAAAACCAAAGAAAAAACCAAAAACTTAAAAGATGAATAAATTCCAATAAAAGCCAAAAATTATAAGAATTAAAACCATATACCTAACAACCATAAAAGCAAGTTATTCACCAATATCCGCTATTTGCACAAAATCTAAAAAATTATGAACTACCATCGACGGATACTAGCGACCAACTGAGGAATAAAAGAAAAGAAAAACAATTCATTCACTCAAAAACAAAATGAACCAGTTTGCATATAGTATTTATCATTAGGAAATTGGGCTTGTTTGAGCTATGGTGTTTTCCAGAGGATAGCTTTAGACTATTATGTTGAAACTTTCAGGTTGTGCTGAAAAGGACGTTGAAATAACCAAAAGGCGCTCTGTGTATATTAAATAAAAAAAACAAGTTTTTTAAACTGAAAGTAAGGAGCGACATTAAAACTTAAAACGAACAGAAATTATTCCGTATATGAAAGGGGCTGTCCCCTCCTCAACGCCTCGCTCTTTACGCTAAAGTTTGACTCTGTCTCACAACTTTATTTTTTTAAACAATAAAAAGCTTTAGCGTAAAGAGCGAGGCGTTGAGGAGGGGACAGCCCCTTTCATATACGGAATAATTTCTGTTCGTTTTAAGTTTTAATGTCGCTCCTTACTTTCAGTTTAAAAAACTTGTTTTTTTTATTTAATTTCTGATCGTTTTTTAGTTAATGCAGCTTTTATTTTGGCTCGCCGTTATTGAATAAGTAAACAAAATTTGCATTAAAATTTTACTTTTCTTTTGCTAAATGGCTGTCTCTAAATTTGGTTCTGACGTAATTTACAAATTAACTTACGTAACGAACTTCTATATTCGTATATTTTTCTTCTGGCAAAAAATACAAAGTTGCAGATTTTTGCAGATATGAGCTTGAAACCTATGTTATAGGGTTTTCTGATACGGTTTTCTGATACAGAAAAAATAAATTTAAAAAACTAAAGCGTAAAGAGCGAGGTATTGACTTGGGGGAGAACCCCCTCATATACGTAATAATTTCTGTTCATTTTAAGTTCTAATGTTGCTTTTTACTTTCAGTTGAAAAAACTTGTTTTTTTAAATTTAATTTCTGATCGTATTTTAAATAATGCTTGGAAATCCGGCGCCCCCTTCATATAATTGTCCCTTACCCCAAAGAAACATCCTCCACGGAAAGATTCTCCCGAGAAACCCCCTCTTTCAGCCCCCCCCTACCAGAAAAAAATTCTTCCTGAAAATGTCTGTATACTTCCCAATAACCAATACAATATGTAAGCAATGGGCAAAGTTCATAACTTGCAGCCCTTCCCCTGGGAACTGTGGGGGATTAAGTCATCGTAAAAGACATATTTATTAGATTTTCGACTAAGTTGAACAAAATGGCTATCTCAAAATTTTGATCGGGTGACTTTGGGAAAAAAATGAGCGTGGGAGGGGGCCTAGTTGCCCTCCATTTTTTTTGGTCACTTAAAAAGGGCACTAGAACTTTTAATTTCCGTTCCCATGAGCCCTCCTACAATATTCTAGGACCACTGGGTCAATACGATCACCCCTGGGAAAAAGAAAAAAAACAAAAAAAAACAAAGAAATAAACACGCACCCGTGATCTTTCTTCTGGCAAAAAATGCAAAATTCCACATTTTTGTAGATAGAAGCTTGAAACCTCTACAGTAGGGTTCTCTGATACACTGAATATGATTGTGTGATTTTCATTAAGTTTCTATAACTTTTAGGGGGTCTTTCCTCCTTTTCTCGAAAATCAGCCAACTTTTCTCAGGCGCGTAACTTTTGATGGGTAAGATTAAACTTGATGGAACTTATATATTTGAAATCAGAATTAAAATCTGATTCTTTTGATGTATCTATTGGTATCAAAATTCCGTTTTTTAGAGTTTCGGTTACCATTGAGCCGGGTCGCTCCTTACTTACAGTTCGTTACCACGAACTGTTTGACTGATACTACTAAAACTACTGATACTTCTGGTACCACTTTTGGTGCTTAGAACACACTTAGAACAAACAGATTGTCAAATGGGCGTATCAACAGTAACCCAAGAATAGTCCAGGGTATTCAGTTGAAAATTTCAGAACACGCTAAGGGGGACATTGAACCAGGCGAAATGCAAAATGGGCATACTACTACAAATTCTGACACTGTTACTACTACTGCTACTCCAACTGCTACTACTACTACTACTACTACTACTAAAACTGCTACTGCGATAAATATTACTTTTGCAACTGAAGCTAAGCGTATTACAGTACAATTTCAAGGTAATGTTAAAGAGGACACGCTATGTGGATGCAGCTTATTAAAAGACCCTAACACCTATATCTCAGGATCAGCTTAAAGTATTAAGTTGAAACTTTCAGTTCATGTTAAAGGGGTGTTGAACCACCAAAAAGGTACCATATGTATATTACCCCTACAACTTCTACTACTACTACTAACACAACTCTTAAGGCTAAAGGTATGAAGGAGACATTTTCAGAAAATGTCTGGGCGTTTGTTTCAATGAAATTGAAACATGCTGTACGTGTGCAGGATGTTAAATTGCCGTACCAACGCTATATCAAAAACAGCTTAGAGCATTGAGTTGAAACTTTAGGGCATTCTGAGGGGTATGTTGAGCTAATAAAAATGCACTATGTGCATACTACTACTAGTAGTAGTACTTCTACTACTACTGCTGTTAGTACTAATGTTATTACGGCTAATGGTATTAATTTGGAAGTTTCTGGAACTGTTGGTCGAAATGTTGTGCCAAATCAAATGAAATTATGTGCATTTAGGTTTTCAACAGGATGTATCAGAGATATCTCAGAAACGGCTTAAAGTATTAAGCTGAAACCACGGGGCATGAGAAGGAGATGTTTTGCTAAGATCAAAAAGATAAAATATGAATACCATTATTGCTTACTACTAATTCTAGTACTGCTATCACTAATGCTACTCCTTTTGATATTGCTGTTATTTCTGCTAGGGTATACAGTTTAAAGGGTATAGGGTACACCCTAGAGGTATAACCAGAATAGGGTTTAAAGCAGAAACTTTCGTGGAAAGTCTTTGTTGCTTTAAAACTAAATCAAAAGGCACTATTTGGATAGTAGTTGCCCATAAGACGTCAAAAGTATTTTAAGAGCGACTGAGGGTACTAAGCTGAAACCTTTTTTTTTTTTTTTTTAATCATGTGAGGGTTGTTGAAAATGACCTGTCCCCCATTCTGTTTAATCCCCAAGTGTTTATGGTATAAAGTTTAACTTTTGTATACCAATGGTTTAAAAATATTCACCTTCTAAATCTGTGTACCTTTGAGAATTCATTTTTAAAAGGGGCTCCAGAAGGCAAAAAAACTATCTGGGTTTCGCGACACGATTGTCGCTAAGGAAAAAAGGGAAAATAAAGGATACAAATGAACACGCTTCCAACTGATGATTTTTCTTTGGAACTGTTCATAAATATCTATACTTATTTGAGCCAAACTTTCATTACCTCCATTGCAATGCTAGGTTTTTTGCAATGCTAAAGTTGCCGTGTTTGTCATCTTGTTGATGCCTTTACTTGTGATGTTTTAGAATCTTCTGGGGTGTTTATAGTTTATAAACTTCGGGTTTACTGTTAATGTCTTTATTTCTTTTAGTAAAACTTTTTTCTTTTTTTGAATGTTGTATGTTATGAAGGAGCAATAGTGATGCTAAAAAAACCTGAAATGAGATATAGAAGCATCTTGAAATAGAACCTCAAAGAATTATTTTTTATCACAAGCTTATTAAAATACGTCGATAGGTGATATGTAACGGTAGTCATCTAGACCCACTTCCTTCTTACCATACCCCATGTATACGGTTGCTTTTTTTCTTTAGTGGTAAACAAAACATGTTAAAACGTATATAGCACAAAATCAAGGAAAGGTGTAAGATGTTAAAAATTCATAGAAAAGGAATAATCTCACACTTGTTAAATTCTCTAACGGACCAGTGATGCGTAGGTCAGATGAAAATTTACAACAAATTATATTAGCAATTTCAAGAACAACACAACTGAACATTGTGTGCTATGGTCTAATGCTGTGAAGATTAACAGTAAATACAGAATAAAGACTTATCAGTTATAACTTAAAATGACGTTATATAATCCCTAATATAGTCTATTGGAGACAACGTAATCTCAAATGAAGTGTTGCGATACTCGAACTAATGGAAAGAACGCAAGACATCAAATGAAGTTGCTGCTGTGCATGCAACTGATGAAAAGACCCTTTCAGTATCTTCTTTTCTTACTAACTCTAGCACTAAAATAATACCTTTCCTTAGTTACGAGAGCTCGCCAATCATTCCGTCAATCTTTTCGGGTTTCATCTCTGCGCAGAGGAAGTATTCTATCACTGAATGGCTTCAATACTGCGAAACCAATTACAGGCGTACCGTTTTCAAGGACATTGTCTGAGTCAAGGCAAATGGAAAAAATAGATAGCGCTGAAGAGCTAGAAGGTGATGATACTGAAGTGTACAAAAGGTAAGATGTATTTGCAGTTTAAAATTTTGTGGTAAACACTGAAGAAGTGAGTTGAAAAAAACAGGGATATTTTTTTGAACAGAGTTGCTGTTCCAAGTTTTAGAACAATTTGCCATTCATATGCACTGCCTGACAGTGTATACCAATCTTTCTATTCAAACAGTCACATGCCATCATATTTGGGAGGTGAGTGAAGATACCTCGTAGTCATTTCGACTATTTTACAGACCGAGATCCTTATTTCTGTTTGAATTCGTAAATCTGCATTAGAATTACGGTTAATTATATAGTCTTCAGTAAAAGCGGTAGAACCGGAATATTCATTTAAATATAGAGAGAGGTTTGAGGGTAGGGGTGGAAATAACTCTCTAATTTCCCTAATTAGGAAAATTTTCATTTTTTATTTCAGTTTCCTGCGTGATTTTGAAAGGTATGGAAGGCATTGACAACCACCTTTGTTTCTTTTAATTGTTTAGGTGGTGGGACAAAAACTTCTTCTTTTACCTTGGCTTGTAGCCTATTTGGTCATTATGAAAGACATATCGCCGAACCTTTGTTTCTTTTAATTGTTCAGGTGGTGGGACAAGCACTTCTCTTTCTTTCAACAATTTATCTAACCCATATTTTTGATTTTCAAAGGTATGGTAGGCATTGGTGACCTTATCCATATCAAACTCCAAAACCCAATCATCATCGGTATCATTTTTAATTTGCTTGGTTCGTTTTACCTCGGCTTATCTTTCGTCATCATGAAATACATATCGCCGAATCTTTGTTTTCTTAACAAATGTATGGTAGGGATTGATGACCTTATCCATGTCAAAATCCCAAACCCATTCATCATCGCTATCATTTCCGATTTTGACACGTTTTGATTCTCACTGTTCAGGTTGATTTTCATTGATTTGCTCACATATTCGGTGTCGCATGTCTTCTAACCGTATGTTTATTTGCTCTTCATTTTCATTTTTGACTTGCTCATATGCTCGGTGTCGCATGTCTTCTAACTGTGTGTGTCTTTGTTCTTTATTTTTATTTTGCTTTTCGTTTTCATTTTTGACTCGCTCACTTGCTCGGTGTCGTATGTCTTTTAACCGCGTGTGTCTTTGCTCTTCATTTGTCGTTTTCGCATATCTTTTAACCGCCCGTGTCTTTGCTCTTCATTTTCATTTTTCACACGTTTTTGGATTTTGATTACTTCAGACAGTTTAGCAATCGCCTTTGCTTTAGCTTTCCGTATTGGTGTTGTCGCAATTGATGGTCCAGGCTTTCAAATTTCACATATTATCAAGTTTGATAGTTCAGGTGTTGGTTCCAAAGAATCATCACTTATAGTAACTGCAACTGCAAATTTTCGTTTTTTGGGCCTTCCAGCAGACATTGTATTATATAAATAACTGTTGCGTTGGAAACTCAACAATCTTATTTATGCTATGCGTGACATCATATAAGAAAATGCTAAATGGTGCCATATATGATATCATAAGAAGCACTTATATGACGTACTAACATAGTCACTTGCAAATGACTATGTAAATGACGATGTACATGACGTCATTTGCAAAAACCAAAATTAAGGCTCTTATCGAATTTCCTCAGACTTCTAACCTATCTAGATAACTTTTATGCGAGAATATCCCAAGATACAAATTTTCACGAAAAAATATGGAGCTGTTTTCGAGAACATACATACATAAATACACATATTCACAATTAACTCTCACTTATTAAGATAGTATATATATATATATATATATATATATATATATATATATATATATATATATATATATATATATATATATATATATATATATATATATATATATATATATATATATATACATATATATTCTATCAACTAAATAAAATACCTGTGAAAACTTGGTCAAAGTTTCTTCTCCTCTTCCTATAGCCCCCCTGTTCTTTTCTAGACCTTTAATCTATGGTATCTCGTCAAATAACTATCATCATAATGAGTAATTTGCTTTTACAGAAATCAAGCTAATGCCCCTGTAACTAGCCTATTCACTCTTATTACATTTCTTATAATGACGTTCAAAGTTTACCCGAAGTGACTAGACACTTTTTTTTTCTTTTTTTCTTTTTTTAAGGGAGGACAAACATTTCCCTTAATATATGGAATGGTTTCTGTTCTTGAAGTTGTAATATTGTTTTTATTTTCAGTAAAAAAACCTTTTTTTTTAATTTATGTTCGTTTTCAATAGCATACCGTGGTTACCCTACAATTGAGCGGGGCTACCGTCCCGTCAAACTCGACTCTTTAAATGAAATTTCACCGCTTCCACAGCAAGAATTATAGGCAGTGCAATAGCGCTGCTTCAGTAAAGAACTATGTTGGCACAATCTTTTTTTTTTTTTTTTTTTTTTTTTTTCTTTTTTTTTTTTTTTAGACTTAGGCACTTCATATGGAAAGAGTAGTTGTGGAAATTCTGAAAGGGGCTCATTAGACTGGAAATTGAAATGGCTAGCGCCTTTTTCAATAGTCAAAATTGATTGAGAGGGCAACCAGCTCTCTCCCAATCCCATCATTTTCCTAAACACATCCAATCAAAATTTTGAGACATTCATTTTGTTCAGCGTAGGTGAAGGTACCAGCATAGTTCACGAAAAAAGACCAATATTACTACTTGGGCTTGGCAAACACACAGACAAAGAACGGAATAGTGTACGTGTTTATATTTTGTTCACCGCCCTTGTCAAGAGATTCCCCGAGTCTTGACACTCTCACCGAAGGGGTTTATAAGGTTCATATAGAAAGGGCGGTCGTAAAAACCTTGGAGTGGGTTGACTGGACTGATAATCAGAAGTTCTACTGCCCCTTTTAAGATTCAAAGTAGTCAGAGGGCAGCTACCCCCCCCCCCCCCCACACACACACACATTCACACACGTCGTATTGTCCCGGAATGCCTCTAATAGAAATTTTGAGATAGTTATTTTATTCAAAATAGTCTAAATATCATATAACAAGGCCTTTGTGGTTGAAATAAGCCCCCAGAACCTGGGGGCAAGGATTGTAAATTATGCCCCGAAGGCATTTTAGGTTTTTATGGAAGGAATGGTTGTCTAAGCTTTAGAAGAGTCTCATTTGGCTGAAAGTTGGAAGTTCTAGTTCCGCTTTAAGATTAAAAAATGATGGGGGGAAACTACCCCTCCCCCCAACTACCCCTCCTTTCCTCAAAAGCTTCTGATTGAAGTTGTGACAAATCCATATTGTTCAAAATAGTCCAAAGAACATATAACAATGCCTTCAGGGTTGACACAATCCCCCAGAGCCCCGGGGGAAGGGTTGTAAGTTATGTCCTGGAGGCATATAGGGTTTTATATAGAAAGGTTGGTCATATATACTTCAAAAGGGGTTCATTAGGCTGGTAATCAGAAGCTCTAGTGCCCTTTCAAAAAGTCAAAGTGATCAGAGGGCAGCTACCCCCTCCTCATCCACACGTCGTGTTTTCCCGAAATGCATCCCATAGAAATTTCGAGGTAGCCATTTTATTCAAAATAGTCCAAAAATCATATTGAAAGGCTTTTGGGGTTGATAAAAACCACCAGAGCTGGGGAGCAAGGGTTTTAAATTATCTCCCGGGGGCATGTAAGGTTTTATGGAATCGACGGTTGTATAAACTTTAGAGATGGCTCATTTGTTTGAAAATTGAAAGTTCTAGTTTCCTTTTAAGAGTCAAAAGTGATGGAGAGCAACTAGCCCCCCTTCCCTCCTAACTACCCCTCTTTTGACGAAACGCATCTGATGGAAATTGTGGCATAGCCATTTTGTTCAAAATAGTCCGAAGAAAATATAACAATGCCTCCAGGGTTGACACAACTCCCCAGAGCCGTGGGACAAGGGCTCTAAGTTACACCCTGGGGGCATTTAAGGTTTATATGGAATGGGTGGTCGCATAAACTTCAGATGGGGCTCATTTGAATTAAAATTGGAAGTTATAGTGGCCTTTTTAAAAGTAAAAGCTGATTTGAGAGCATCCAACCGCCCCCCTCTCTGCATGCCAATTATTCCCCAAAACAAACATTTAAACAAATTTTTGAGACATCTGTTTTCTTCAAAATTGCTGGAAGATTCAGTAATTATGCATTTGCGGATGTCGAATCCTCCCAGGACCTTAGGGCAAGGGCTTTAAGTTAGGTAATTTGTTCTTTGTTCATTGTTTTCATAGTATATATGTTATTTAGAAAACGTATGCATGTTTGACTTCTACTTTCCCAACTCAGGAATGACTGAGTATATTAATTTGGAAGATGACCATAAGGGAGATGACCAATTGACTAAAAAGGCAATATTTGCATGATCCTACTACTACAACTGCCACTGCCACCACAACTACTGCTACTACCAGCACTGTCACTAAAGCTACTATTTTTGTAGCGAGTACTACTAAGGCTGAGGATATTGAAATAAACATCTGAGGAAACGTTGAGGAAAAAGTTGAACTAATTCAAAATATACAATGTGCATACACATTGCTGATACGGGCGTATCAGCAATATTTTTGGAACGGCTAATCGTACCAAGAGGAAACTTCAGGGGCGTCATATGTGGGATGTTCAGTTGACCAAAAGGCAAAATGTACCTGCTACTATTGCTATTAATGCTGCTGCTACTACTACTAATAAAAATAATACACTATTACTGCTACTACTACCTCTACTACTATGACGCTAGTGCAATTAAGGTTAACATGAATAAGCTTTTTCTGTGTCCCATCCCCTGGGATAACCGTATGAAGAATAGACTTCAATGTCAAAGGAAAGTTAAAATCGGATATAAGGCTCAAAGATAAATATTTGGATCAAATCGATATCAATTCTAACCCAGGGAAAGAACAGCGAACTCAGCCCCCGGGTAAAATATTGGAAGGGATATGTAGTGTTTAGTAATGGGAGAGACTATCTCTCAAGGACTCTAGTGTGGAAAGGCTAAGCCTTAGGAAATGAATCACAACTAGCCCAACAGTTGCGAATTGAGGGAACTGGCTTTCCTTCCTGACTTCCCTAAAGGGATCCTCCCCAAGGCACTCCTCCCCCTCAAAGGAGCCAAAACACCCCTTATAGTTGTTCTTTTGTTTGAGCTTCTCCAATCAAACCCAAAATTAATTAATCTATTCAATTCTATTCTCTGGCCATCTCTAGTTTCTCCCAAAGGGTACAAGACCTTCTTCTCTCTCCTAAGCTCTTTTGTCTTCCTGAAATTTTGTAATTTCCCACAATATTGCTCTCTATTATCGCAGACTTGAATTTGCAAATTACATTTCTTTTTTGCAATTCTTTTCTCTTTTTTACTTTCCTCTTATTTCTCTGTTGTTCAAAATTAGTCTTTTCACCTTCTAATTGGACTCAAGTGTTTTTTTCTTAGACTGCATTTCTTTGTTGTAGTCTCGTTTTATATTTCTTTTCTGTCTCTTAGAATTCTTTACTTTTGCTTCAGTATTAAAATAATCGTCACTAAATTAGAACGGAACTTTTAAATTGTATTTTGTTTCACATCTTTTCTTTATTTTAGGTCTAACAGGTCATTCTTTCTCTATTTTTACAGACGAAATAAATAATTCGTCATCAAATAGGAGTTGAATTTCCACATTAAGTATTTCATATTGGATTAAAATTTCTCGGACTTTACAAGGAAAAGCAAGTACGATAAATTCGATTTCATTCATCTTTAGCACACCTCATCTTGGTGCCTACTTGTTAGCACCTCATATTAGGTATTTGTGTTTTGAAGTTTGCTATTTTCTAAAATTTTTACCGAAAAATTAAATTTAAGTGTCTCATTCTCTATGCAAGTTGGTCTAGCCAATTCCTTGTCTCCAACTTTCCTATGGAATGGCAAGCCTTCTCCCACCGTTACTGAAGTCGCTTGTGTGTCTTCCCTTAGGCAGATTGGCCTCGCCATTTCCGTCTCTTCAACTTTCTTACGGAATGCCACGCCCTCCCTTGCCGTTATAGAAGTAGCTTGTAGTAGCAATAGATTTTCTGTGGATCTGAAGTCCCCTCCTACTAGAACATTCACTGCAAGGCTGCTTTTATAGTTTTCTTGGGATCATTCCATCTTTCTTTGCGGTTTCTATTCGAACTGAAGCTGAAGGGCACGGGCATTTGTCTTCGTAATAGCATAATGGTGTAACAGTATCCCTATGGTTGATTCCTGTCTTATTAATTAGGTCAAATCACATATAGCTTTGTTTACTACCTGAGTCAATAACCATTTTGCTAATTTTCCGTCCAATTTTCCTTGTATTTTGCATGATATCGCAAACTCATCAAAATTTCCGTTCTAGTCGGTCATAGCCCAAGTTGTTATTTATGGGTTACTTTATCGCCTCTATTGGGACAATCTTTAGTAAAATGCCGTGGAGAATCATATTTAACCGGATTATTAGCATTCCGAACTGGAATGTCAAGTATTTCGTTTTTTAGAAAGGGTGGCTTCACCTTATTTTGGCTTAAGGGTTGCTCCGCCTTCCCACCTAGTCAACAAAGTCCCACGTTTTTCTGTCTTGGAATTTTATTTTTGTGCGTCTCATTCTCTTGCAATCGATCTCAGACAAAGCTTTTCTGGCCATCCGATGGCCTATAAGTTGCCTGGGATAAAGTATCTCTCTCCGGAATTCCCCAGCGAGCTTTTATTAGACCTTACATGATTTTATAAATTCCTGGTGATCTCTATTAAAACCTTAAATAACCACTGGGCATAACTTACAACCCTTGCCCCTAATCTCTGGTGTTTGTTTCAACCCCAAAAGCCTTGTTATATGATATTTAGACTATTTTGAATAAAATGGATATCTCAAAATTTCTATTAGATACATTTCGGGACAATACGACTGTGTGGGGGGCAGGGGGTGGGTAGCTGCCCTCTGATCACTTTGACTCTAAAAAAGAGCACTAGAGCGTCTGATTACCAATCCAATAAGCGATCTCCGAAGTTATATGACCATACTTTCTATAAAAACCTTATATACCCCCAGGGCATAACTTACAACCCTTGCCCTGAGGGCTGGGAGGATTTGTTATACTAAAAGACATAATTTACAGATCTTTCAAATACGTTGAACAAAATGGCTATTTTGAAATTTTGATCGGAAGTGTTTGGGGAAATGATGGGCGTTAGGGGGGGGGGCATTTGCCCTCTGATCACTTTAGACTAATAAGAAAGGCACTAGTCCTCTCAATCTCCAAGCGACTGAGCTCTTTTTTGAAGCTTCAGCGACAAAAATTTCTAAAAAAAACCTTACTAACACATAATTTCCAGACCTTTCAACTACGTTGAACAAAATGGCCATATCAGAATGTTGATCGGAAATGTTTGGGGAAATTATGGGCGTGGGCGAGGGGGAGATTCCCCTCCGATTACTTTCGAATATTAAAAAGGGCAATAGCCCTCTCAATTTCCAATCTAATGAGTCCTTTTTGAAGTTTTTACGACAACACTTTCTATAAAGGCTTTATATGCCCCCAGGGCATAACTTATAACCTTAGCCCTGAGGGTTGTGGGGGGGGGGGGTTGTCTCACTCAAAGACAAAATTTCCAGACCCTTCAACTGTGTTCAATAAAATAACTATATCGAAATGTTGATTGGAAGTGTTTGGGGAAATGATGGGTGGGGGGGGGCTTTCGCCCTCCGATAGCTTTTGACTATTAATAAGGGCACTAGTCCTTTCAATTTTCAATCGAATGAGCTCTTTTTGAAGTATCCGTGACAGCCCTTTCAATAAAAACCTTATGTGTCCCCAGGTCATAACTTACTAACCTTACCCTGAGGGCTTTGGGGGGGGGATGTCATCCTCAAAGACCTAATTTTCAGAATTTTCAACTACGTTGAAAAATATGGCTATCTCTAAATTTTTATTGTATGTGTTTGGGAAAATGGTGGGCGTAAGAGGGCGGTGAGTTTTCCTCCAATCACTTTTGACTTTTAACAAGTGCACTGGCCCTTTCAATTTCCGATTGAGTGAATCCTTTTTGAAGTTTCTACGACAAGACTTTCTATAAAAACGTTATATGCCCCCGGGGTATAAATTATAACCCTTACTCTAAGGGTTGTGGGGGATTGTCATCCTCAAAGACCTAATTTCCAGAACTTTCAACTACGTTGAACAAAATGGCTATCTCAAAATTTTGATTGGATATGTTAGGGGAAATGGTGGACGTGAGAGGGGGGTTAGATGCTCTCCAATCACTTTATACTATTAAAAAGTGCACCAGCCCTTTCAATTTCCGGTCGAATGAGCCCTTTTTGAAGTTTCTATGACAACTCTTTCAATTAAAACCTTATATGCCCCCAGAGCATAACTTACAACCCTTACCCTGAAGGCTGTGAGGGGGGGGGGGGTGTCATCCTCAAAGACATAATTTCCAGAACTTTCAATTACGTTGAACAAAATGGCTACCTCAAAATTTTGATAGGGAGTGTTTGGGGAAATGGTGGGCGTGAGAGGGGGATTAGCTGCTCTCCAATCACTTTAGACTATTAAAAAGGGCACTAGCCCTTTGAATTTCCAATCGAATGAGCCCTTTCTAAAGTTTCTACGACAACGCTTTCTACAAAAACCTTGTATGCCCCCATGGTATAACTTACAACCCTTTTCTTGAGGGCTTTGGGGGAGTTTCCTCCTCAAAGACATAATTTCCAGATCTTTAAACAACGTTGAACAAAAGAGCTATCTCAAAATTTTGATTGGTTGTGTTTGGGGAAATGGTGGACGTGGAAGGGGTGTTAGTTGCCTTGCAATCACTTTCGGCTATTAAAAAGGGCACAAGCCCTTCCAATTTTCAATCGAATGAGCTCTTTTCGAAGTCTCTACGACAACTCCTTCGATACGAAGTGCCCTGGTCTAAAACAAACAAAAAACGAAATAAATAATAAATAAATAATACATTTTACCAACATCGTTCTTTACTTAGGCAGCGCTATTGCCCTGTCTATAATATCTTGAAAAACAGAGAATATTGACACTTAATTGGCGAATGACAATTTAATTCGCTACAAAAAACTTTTCTACGGGTGAAATAATCTCCGAAAAGCAAAATAACAGTTACTATTAGGGGGAGGGGAGAAAATAAACAGAAAAACACGCAAATATTGGACTGATAAATTAGCTGGACTTGAAATCACACAGGAAAAACAACCCTGCAACACAACACAAGTATCCTCACCAAATACTGGTCACTCCAAATGTAATCTCCACCTAAGCAGATTACACCAAAAAGGACAGGCTTATCCCTCCTTCCTATTAAAATCATACACAACTTCCCATCAATTTGCCGAACTCAGTAGCTTTAAAGTCTTCGACCCTGAAGATTATCTCCGTGTCAACTAAGTCTACTCAAACTATAATCCAACTTTTACTTTCTTTTGTCTGTTCTTACGCTCTTAAAAAAAAAATAATACGGAAAGATTCCACTATTGCAATCTCAAATTTACATCTACATTCAATTTTCCAATTAATTCAACATTTTTCTTTGTATTCTCCTTTTCTCAAAATTGCCTCATTATTCCTTCAAAGACGGTCAATTAATTCGTTTTTCTCTATTTTTATTATTTTTTATTTTTCGTCAGGCTATGCCTAAGCCACCTTTTCTAAAAGGTACCCCCACTGATACTATGCGCTCTTCCTTAGTACAGCCAAGCTCGTCAAATTTCCAATGAGAAGTAGGGTTATTAATTCCTTGTTTTTCCGCACAATTCATATAGGCTACGATATAGGCTAAATTAGTTCATATGTTGGGAAACGCTAGTTTGATTCACTATAAGTATTTCGATAGTTTCGCTAGCTTGCTGTCAGCGTATTTTTACTATAGTCTCACCAATGTGCGCAGCACAGTACCACCAGTGCCAGTGCTAATAGCACTAGTGTACTATATCGTGACTGCGGCGGGGCCATGAGTTCTAAAAGCTTTACCTTGACTGACTTCGTGCTGTGGGCTTGCCACAGCTATGATAAGTAAATACTTTCGAGTACAATAAGTGTACTTTCGGTAGGAAGTGTGTATCACAGTACGGAACCATGGTCTCAAGTCGACTATTCTTCTTCTAAGTCTTACTTTCCATCGGGAAAGATATCTCGCATAATATAGAAACTTCTCTCCTATGCCAAAACTCTCGCTCTCAATAGATTCTACCTAGACTAGTCGAAAAGAAGTCAAAACTAAAAGTGGAAAAATGCTTACTATTTTCACATCCAAGTCACAACAAGAACTAACAAAATCACCATAGCAGTGTTGTCAACGCTTTGAAATAAACTGTACCAGTTTTCCGATTAAGATTGTACAGCAAGAAATTAATTTGTACCATCGAAACAGCAGGTTAAAAATTTGCCCTAACAATAAGAAAATTTTCAATAAACTAAAACTTGGAACAAATATTTGAGTCAACCTAAACCTAAATGCCCCGGGAAATATAATTGTACCAAAAAATTTCCAAATGTACTGCACTGTGCCAGGATCTCTAAAATGTACCAAAAGAGGTACAATTGTACAAGATCAGTTGCGCTCTTGGAGGTGTTGAAAATCAAGACGATTTTTTAAGGTTTATAGCTTACGATGGGCTACTTTAAACTTAGTAAGTTTTGTAAATTTGGAATCAACAAACAAAACTACTTCTTTTGATGCATATTTTGTAATAAAAATTAAGAGTTTCTTTAGAGTTTTGGTTACTATTAGCCCAGGTTGCTCTTCACTTACTGTTGGTTACCACGGACTGTTTGAAAGGCCCATGCATCAGCCGTGAGCTAACTGGAATGAAACCTCCTGACCCTGTGTTGGCAAGCTAAGATCAATCCGCAGTTCCATCCCAGGCAGTAATTGATCTGAAACTTCGTAACTGCCATACTTCAAAAGTTATTTACCTCGTTATCAGCAACTGATGCATTATTATTTTCAATCCTCTTAATGTTATCTCTAACTTCTGCTAATGAATAAAAGGTACTGGTGCTGTGGTGCATTATATGCTTTACACCGCTATAGACTGGATCACACGAAAGAAGTCAAGTTTGGTTAATGCTAATGCAATGTAATAAAATAGGATGGATATATGATAGTTTAGAAACAAATGTGAACTATATATTTGCACATTAGGGGGGTGGAGGTATAGCATAGCATATATTAAATACGTAACCTAACCTAGGTACCCCCCCTCTAAACCCCGAAAAATGATTGTTTAAATATTGTAAACTCAGTCAGAAACCACGCTATGCAATCAATTTAGATAGAAAATAGCCGTGCCGGGTATCTGTATCTCCCGTTTGACTAGTTTTCTTGCAGTGGCGGATACAGAGGGAGGCTAGAGATTGAGCGTCCCCCTAACGTGGTCTAAAGTAGTGTAAATTATTTAATTAACGCAAGTTTTCGGTAATTAAACTTGTTCCTAAAGCAAGTTTATCAGATCAACCTATTTTGCCCCCCCCCCCTAAAAAAAATCCCGGATCCGCCTCTGTTTCCTTGATACAATATATAGCGGTGTGTAGCATATAATGCACCAGTACCGAAAGAAATCTTCTTTCTCTTTTTGATTGTGGATTTTTTTTTTTCATTTTTTCCTGTTTCGTTTTCTAAGGCTTTAAAAAGGTTTAGTACATTTTCAATTTTTTTCTCATCTTTCTTTAATACTTTCCCAAATTCAGCGATCCTATCTTTAACTCGGACTAGTCCAAGTTTATAAGCAACCTAGAAATATGTAAAAGAGGTAGATTAAATGAGAATGTGAATTTTCCGCTCGATAATAATGATTATTTCCAACATAAAACTAGCAATTAGAGCATGATTATGTAAATAAAGAAGGAACTGCCTAATCGTCGTTGTATCGTATGTCAAGCGTGATAATACTGCTTCACCCTTGCCGTGGCTAAAAACGGTTTCTTCTCCAAAAAATGAATAAGAAAAGTAGTTTATATACTATTGCTTAACCAAGTATGCTTCTTCTGTGTATTGCTAAATTTCCTATATTGGTATTTTCTTCTTTCAGCCGACAAAAAGATGAAGAAGTAGAAGAAGGAAGCATGTTTCCATCAATTTATAAGACGAAAGAATCTTTCTCACTTGATGTTTCAGCAATGAACGGATTTTCTTTACCAACTCCTTCGATGCCATCTCCAATTCCCGAGTCTGACGAATCTCTTCCTGCCAGCCCTCCTCCAGGATGGACCAATGGAAGCTCTCAATTAAGCGCAAGAGAAAGGCGGCGCAGCAGTATGCAGCGAGGTTCTATA
Source organism: Artemia sinica (assembly GCA_027921565.1). Lineage (NCBI taxonomy): Eukaryota > Metazoa > Arthropoda > Branchiopoda > Anostraca > Artemiidae > Artemia > Artemia sinica. Next base: position 56,847,727 of record CM051256.1, on the reverse strand, counting down.
TCTTTAGATGACACAATTCTGCTACTGTCTTTGCGAAATCAGCAAAAGAATGAGAAATGTTGTAATCCTATTAAAGAAGTGCATGAGAAAAATAGCTCCCAGTCAAGTGTTTATAGAGGATCTTCAAGTGTCATTGTAGATGTTGGGACTTCTTTAAACTCCGTGAAAAGCTCTTCAACGATCTCAAGTGATATTAGAAAAGGCTTCCAATTTAGAGGGAATAAGATTGAGGAGGGGAAGTTAAATGTGGAGCCAAAGACGGAATCCAGCTTTTTGTATCCAAGACTATCGGCATCTAGTGCTGGAAGAAGAAGTATAGTGTCAGCTCTTCTGAATGTTGCGAGCCAGGTAAGTCTGTGTGAGGATTTGAAATTTCATTTCGCCAGAAGCCAGAACAGTAAGAGAAAGGAAAACTGATCTTAATTTTAATATAAGGATACATAAAGTTCTTTTAGTTGTTTTATTCAATGGATTCTTTGTCGGACTTTAATAGCTTTATTTCTTTTTAATTAATTAGGGTAACGCCATCTTGATTTTTCTTTTCCCTAGGGGTGTTTTAATCAATCACTTTAAAATCGTTTTCCAAAAACAGGTTTTGTAAAGTTAGCTCATGATATTAAGAATATTTCACATTATTTTAATTCCACCGAATAGATATGTATTTTAGGAGGCTTTTCTTCTTGTAATTTGTATCCGGTATGTCTTATCCCATGTAGCTGATTCGTCTACTTCATCCACTGACATTGTTTTTCCCTTAAACTTGTGAGGCCACTTCTGTTATCAAACAGTTCGTGGTAACGAACTGTAAGTAAGGAGCGACCCGGCTCAATGGTAACCGAAACTCTAAAAACAGAATTTTGGTACCAATAGATACATCAAAAGAATTAGATTTTAATTCTTATTTCAAATAAATAAGTTTCATCAAGTTTAATCTTACCCATCAAAAGTTACGCGCCTGAGAAAATTTGGCTGATTTTCGAAATAAGGGGGAAAGACCCCCTAAAAGCTATAGAACCTTAATGAAATTCACACCATCATATTTAGCGTATCAGAGAACCCTACTGTAGAGGTTTCAAGCTCCTATCTACAAAAATGTGGAATTTTGTATTTTTTGCCAGGAGAAAGATCAAGGGTTCACGTTTATTTGTTTCTTTGTTTTGTTTTTTTTTTTCTTTTCCCCATGGGTAAAAATATTGACCCAGTGGTCCTAGAATATCGTAGGAGGGCTCATTGGAACGGAAATTAAAAGTTCTAGTGCCCTTTTTAAGTGACAAAAAAAATGGAGGGCAAATAGGCCCCCTCCCACGCTCATTTTTTTCCCAAAGTCACCCAATTAAAATTTTGAGATAGCCATTTTGTTCAGCATAGTCGAAAATCTAATAAATATGTCTTTTACGATGACTTAATCCCCCACAGTTCCCAGGGGAAGGGCTGCAAATTATGAACTTTGCCCATTGCTTACATATTGTATTGGTTATTGGGAAGTATACAGACATTTTCAGGAAGAATTTTTTTTCTGGTGAGGGGGGCTGGAGGAGGGGGTTACTCTGGAGAATCTTTCCGTGGAGGATATTTCTTTGGGGTAAGGGACATTTCTATAAAGGGGGCGCCGGATTTCCAAGCCTCATTTAAAAAACGATCAGAAATCAAATTAAAAAAAACAAGTTTTTTCAACTGAAAGTAAGAAGCAACATTAGAACTTAAAATGAACAGAAATTATTACGTATATGAGGGGGTTCTCCCCCAAGTCAATACCTCGCTCTTTACGCTACAGTTTTTTTTTAGTGCTTTCAAAAGAGCTATCTATTCTAATCAAACAGCCTTTGTGATTCAGGGGTTTGTGAATTAAAATTTTCTTTAAATTTTAACGTACAGAGCGTGGTATTGACTAAGGGGAGAACCCCATCATATACGTAATAACATATACGTAATAAAAAAAACAATAAAAAAAAACAAGCGATTCGGCTCAATAGTAATCGAAACTTTTAAAAACGGAACTTTGATGTCAATAAATGTATCAAAAGAATGGGCTTATAATGCTGATTCTAAATATATGAATTTTATTAAGTTAGCATTACTCATCAAAGGCTACGAGCCTGAGAAAATTTACCTGATTTTTTAAAGAGGGGGGAAACGTCCCCTAAAAGTGAAAGAATTTTAATGAAAATCACACCGTCAGATTCAGCGTATCAGAAAACCCTACAACATAGGTTTCAAGCTCATATCTGCAAAAATCTGCAACTTTGTATTTTTTGCCAGAAGAAAAATATACGAATAAAGAAGTTCGTTACGTAAGTTAATTTGTAAATTACATCAGAACCAAATTTAGAGAGAGCCATTTAGCAAAAGAAAAGTAAATTTTTATGCAAATTTTGTTTACTTATTCAATGACGGTGAGCCAAAATGAAAGCTGCATTAACTAAAAAACGATCAGAAATTAAATTAAAAAAAAAAGTTTTTAAACTGAAAGTAAGGAGCGACATTAAAACTTAAAACGAACAGAAATTATTCCGTATATGAAAGGGGCTGTCCCCTACTCAATGCCTCGCTCTTTACGCTAAAGTTTGACTCTGTCTCACAACTTTATTTTTTAAAACAATAAAAAACTTTAGCGTAAAGAGCGAGGCGTTGAGGAGGGGACAGCCCCTCTCATATAATTTCTGTTCGTTTTAAGTTTTAATGTCGCTCCTTACTTTCAGTTTAAAAAACTTGTTTTTTTTTATTTATCATACATGAATCGTGAAACCGATTATGTCTAATTATAAGATTCAAATGACTTTGCATAATGAAATTATGACAACAAAGAGAAGTATGTCAACTAAAAATATGCATAATTTAAAAGTAGCTTTGGGGAATAAGGTTTTAGAAGTGAGAGATCCAAGTAGATCACTATATACTTTTTACCTATTATCAAATGAATGATTATATCATCATTGTCCTGATGAAAAATTGCATTATAAGACATTTTTTACAAAAAAATGGATATCTGAAATACAACTGGAATCAACTAATGAAAAGAATATTGTCTAAAAAAATTAATAGTGAAATAGCCATCAAATGAAAATATTAAACGATTTAGGAATCATAAAAATAGGCCAGTGGAAAATCTAAGAATAAGTGAAAAAGAATATTTTAAATGTTCTTTTAGGACTGTGGATTGACCTAAAAAATATGGAATTCAATTAAACCAAATGTTAAAAATAAATTTAAAGAAACTTACGCGAAACTTTTAATAAATAAAAATGCTTGACTTGAAAAGACAAAAAGCTGATGCGGATTCTCCCAGTGTTTGTTTTGCTCTCATTGGTTCTGATGCTACTTGTGATTTTTTTTTCCCTCTCCATACCATTCATATAAAACTGTTTGCCTCCATCAGAGGATACAGGTGAGTTTTGGCCCCGGTTAGTTTTAAATAATTGCAAAAAATTGACAAATTCACAACAAGACATTTCACTAAGTTTAGATGGACTTTTAACCAACCTTTTAAAAATCTTGCATTTTTAATTCATATAGCCGACCTTTCGTCCATATTTTAAATTTGCGTTTAACACTCACTAAAACAAATGGTAAAAGGAAAATGCCCTGGTTATCCTGGTATATAAAATAGACGTTAAAACTAATGTTAATAATTTCATGTCCATTGCAATACTTTCTCCGTTGTCAAAAATTTTAGAAATATTTCTACCAAAAAGGAATTTTTACTTATTTGGATACAAGAATTCCTTTGACCAAAACCCAGTTTAGAATTACATCAAATCGTATGACTGAATAAGCAATAGCATCCTTTTTGCATAATATTGATGATTCACTACATAAAGGTACTCATAACACAGTGATATCTGTTGAAGCTAAAACCCCTTCATTTTTTATTGAGAGTTTAGTGACTGAGACTAATTCTGTGTTTTAGTCATTTCCCTGTAATTGCTTGGTACCAAATTTGTTTAAGACGAAACTTATGGTTTTTGGGAGATCTCAGTAAGGAATTGTTAAAATTTATTCTTGATGAGTTTTTATCTTTCCGTAGTTGTTCTGATCATCTGCGGATAAACCAGCCTAAAATTTAGGTTGTTTGCATCAAATAAAATATTATTTTCCTTTCCCAATTATACAAATTCTTTATCATTCTTAAAAAGAATCATGCCTCAGATATTGTCTTATAATTTACTTGAATACATCCTATATTCATTTTGAACCTCTCCAGATAAAACGAAATAAACACACAACAATTTTTGGTACTTTCCTTCCTCGTCCTACACGACTTCAAAGTTTTTCAGAAACAGAAACTTTCTTCTGATTCATATTAAATTAAGCATTAGTAAACTTAAAGATCTGTACTTATCACTTTGACATCATGATATTTAGTCTCCAGTAAATCATTTTCATGATTCAAATACTTTTGCCCATCCCTTTCTCGCTCACTTGCTTCTATTTCAACTTATTTTGGAACATACAGATTCCCCTTAGTGAGTTATAAAAATTTAAAATTTAAATGGGATTTCAAATCCCTTTTACAGCAAGTATGCAAAACTAAATAATAAATTTAAAAATTTGAATAGCCGATCTCATTTTAAAAGATAGTTAACAGAATATATTATTTACTCTAGATGATAGGGACGTGTTATTCAGGGGCGTCGTTTAGGGGGCAAGAGGGGCAGTTTCCCCAATATTTTTTTTGGGAGGGGGGGATATTATACAGCCTATTTCCCTTCCTTATCTGGATATGAACCCCTCTTGCCCTCCCCGCATATAAAAAGTGCTGGAGATTTACCCCTGGTTATTATTTTATATATTTTTTAAAGTATAAAATTGTGAATTTTCAACGCCGGGATTGCCTCCTTTGTTCTTTGCCATAAAATAGAAAAACTTTGAATTCACTCAGAAAATTTAAATTTAGTTTATACCCCTGAAAAGAACATAAAAAGTTGGTTTATTATACTTTCCCTTTATCTCCATTAGTCTCATCCTTTAGAGCGACCACATCCGAAAAACTTTTTTCCGTCTTTTGGCTCCCCTAAAAAGTTAAAAAATTGGCGTATGTTACACTTTTAATTTTCACAATCGAATTTCTCTATAAAACTGAAAACTCAAATTGCTCTTTAGTACTTATTCCAATCAGTTCCTCTTTTTATATGACACCCGTTTCTTTAACATGCCCATATGGACTAATTATATCCATTGTTTTACTACTATATTAAAAAAAAAAAATCCTAAACCTTGTTTCAAAATCTGAAATAAAAGACGCGGAATGAAAGTTAAAACTTCATCTTCTGGACAGTTTGTCTGGTACAAATTTGGAAACTATAAAAAATTTCCGTCCAATTTTTGGCATCATTGTGACAAGAAACGCTTAACTAAAGACTTCCTTTTGATCAGATCACCTTGTATTTCCAAGTTAGCCTCTTTAAGTTTCTTAAATAAATCCGTTAAATAGACAAAGCTAGATTTCTGACTGATTCGTTTTCATCTATAGTTGAATCCTACGAATCTAAAAACTCCATAACAGTGCAAAAAGAGCAAGCGATTTTGTCAAACATAGGCTTTTCAATAGCCAGAGTACTTTTTGAAGAAGCGATTGATGAAATCTCTCGTTATTTTCTTCAAAGAACTGAACAAACAAACGCTTATTCAGTGAGTTGCTTTGGATACTGTTCTATATTTTCTGTTGGTATTTTGGTCAAATGTTTACTTCTGAAATGGTGTCTAAATATACTTCCTCGAGGAGATGAAAAGCCGAAGAAATAAATAAATCGGCTATGGCTGTAGACTTTTTTAAAAGAACAAGGGCATTAGATAATCTCGATTTTCAGCTATGTAACATCACCTCAGCCATCTCCCCCCAGTTTAACAACAAGTGACGGTAATCTTACCTTCCTTTTCACTCTGAAAATAATTCCAAAACGAAATCCTCCTCAGCATATATTCTAAACTCCTAATAAAAATATATTATTACAATTAAACATTGTTTAGGGAAATGTCAATCCCCCTTCCAGCTAGGTTTGAAGGGTTTCTCACGAAAATACGACCGCGCCACTTAATAACAATGGAAAAAGAAATGTGTTGTATATAGAAGACCCAAACCTTGTTCTACTGTTTTTATACAAGCTGAATTTGGACGATGTAGATTTTCATCGGGACCGTGCCATTTCTTATGCTGCTTTGTTCATTTTCTAAATTTACACGCAACGCATTATACTCGCAAATTTTAATGAGTAACTTAAAAGATCCTAATTCTAGATATTTGGTTCCAGAATAAAAATATATACTTTCGAGGTATAAATTGTTTCCACAGTTTCGGATTTCGGATGTCTCATTGGTCAGTCTTAATTATTCTTCATGGTTTAGCTGTACTTCTTGTTGTTATTAGCAGTAGCTTTAAAATCATGCTTCAGATAATTCAAAACTTGTTTTTTATCTTTTCTAATAATGACAATTTCCATGGCACCTGACAAAGAGAAACCGAGGAACTGATATGCCGCTTGTCAACCATTGGCTTAGGTTTCCTTCCTAAAACTGTGTGACTTTTTTAACTTCCTTTTAAAGGGGTCAACGGGAGGGTTTTCAGGAATAACTTTCTTTGAAAGACTTTTCCAAGTATAGCTGCCTCATGTTTTTTCAAGGGAAGAAACATGCTCTTAGAACAAAGATTCGTACCTAGCGTTCTTGCGCAGGATGAATTTATAATAGGACGCCAATGAGTGTGTGAGCTCTATTTTTGATGCTAAAACAAAGACCACAATCCAGTGGGATGTAGGTATTCAAAAGATGACATTTTCGAGCGAATAAACCTTTAGGGCAAGAATTTTGTACTAAAAGTTTCTGAGTGATAAATCTGATCAAAATAAAAAGGAAGTAAGAAAATGTGAAGGTATTAAAGTATAAACTAAGGGGTAATATAATCTCTAGAGATTTTATAAGAACTAAAATCTCTGAAGAATCGGAAAGGCAGACAGACGACACTTTGTTAATACATTCTTAGACCACACTGGCTATACATGACAAATGAAACTCAGAGAGGAAAGAAAATAACAAAATGAAAAATAAAATAAAAAGAGGTGAAAAAACGAGGATTTTGTCAGCCAGTGGCGAACCATGAAAAAGAATAAATAGGCAAATATTTCGACAAGGACCTCCGCCGAGTCGTCCTCAGTGCTAAACAAAAAAGAAAGAAAAGAAAAAGAAAAAAAAAGATTTTCGATTTTTGTTGGTTTTTCTTTTTCTTTTCTTTCTTTTTTGTTTAGCACTGAGGACGACTCGGCGGAGGTCCTTGTCGAAATATTTGCTTATTTCTTCTTTTTCATGGTTCGCCACTGGCTGACAAAATCCTCGTTTTTTCACCTGTTTTGATTTTATTTTTCATTTTGTTATTTTCTTTCCTCTCTTAGTTTCATACGACACTTTGTTCCTCCAATACTAAAGATTGAAATATAAAAACCTTGCATGTTTTCCGTCCAAACAAGGTGCAACATTTCTTCATTTTTGGCTTTAAATATAAAAACAAATTCGGCTTTAAATAAAAGATTGAAATATAAAAATCCTTGCATGATTTCGGTCCAAACAAGGTGCAACACTTCTTCATTTTGGGATAGGATAGCGATGGGAGTGGATTATGGTTGAAGAGGTGAAAAGCGTGTTTTGTGCTCCTATGACACTAATTGGAAACCTTTGTATAGTTCTGGTTTAAATAAGAAGCAACATTACTTACTTACTTACTTAACTCCCAGCAACCCGAGATGACTGAATCTCGGGTTGATGGCATCATAAAAATACTTAATTTTTTTGGCCTCCCTGCTTTTTGTTGTCCTCAGTAGCACTTAGAAGGAGTGGCTGGAAAGCCGTCCTCTTGGGCGAGTGGTATTAATTCGTCCCTCAAAGGCTGTTTTGGGCAGTTAGACTTGGGATATTCGCTGGATATGTCCTAACCATCGAAGCTGTTGGATTTTGATGGTCTGCAGGATGGTTTAAGAATAGCTTAGAGAGGAAAGGAGCCGATCATTTCCATATTTACAAATAGAGAGCCGTGACTTCAAGCATATGGAGATAAGAGCCAGTGTCATTTGATATCCTTAGAAGAGTCATTTAAAGATATCAGCACTCTTCCCAGGTAAATGAACTGGTCGACCTACTTGATTTTCTCGCCCTGAATATTGACTTTGGTGGGATGCATACCTGTCTCTGAGTGCCATGCCACTTTGATCATTTTGGTCTCGCTAGCATTTATCTTTATTCCAAAGGATCTCTCTGCGTTCTCGATAGTGTTTGTATTCACTTGGAGCTCCTCTATTTTTCGATTCAGACGATTGATACCATCAGCATAAGTGAGGAGCTCAAAGACGTATCCTCCTAAGACTACCCCCATGTCATTAAAGATGAGGGCCAGAAAAGCACTTAGGAATAGACAGAACAGAGTGGGTGAAAGGTGGTATTATTTGAGTTATTTGAAAAGGTTTGCAAAGGAAGAAAACTCTTCAGTAAGTCCTTCACTTGTGTGCACAATGCTTCTCGCCTTCTTGTACATACTTCTTATAATGTTAATAGTACCAGAGGGAATTTTGAAGAAAGTCAAAATAAGCCAGAGACCATCTCAAGAGATCATGTCAAAGGCCTGCTTGAAGTCGATGAACAGTTTGTATACTTTTTTCCGGAGTTCCAATTAATAATCCATTTGTTTGGTGACAAATATCCAGCCTAATACTCAGGCACCACACGTCTTGTCATATATATTAATTGATCTGGGAATACTTTTGTGAATAATTTAGTAGTTTATCACATTTATTTTTGGATCGCTTCTTGTGCAAGGGGAGTATGACAGGTATCGATCAGGACTGGGGGTACCATTTTGTTTCCACCATAGTTGTTACTATTCTATGGCAAAAATGGATGACAAAATCATATTCTACTTTCTGCTTTTATGCTGTCTGTTCCAGGTGCTTTATTGAACTTAAGGGACGTTAGGGCAGCTTCTGCCTCTGACCTTAGGAGTGGTGGAAAAGGTTTCTAATTTCGTTCTGCTGGGAATTTCGTCTATTCTTATCCAAGAGATTCAGGCACTTCGTATCTTTACAATTTGTTGGCTCTTTAGCCCATTTTAACATAAGATGCGAGTCATCCCTTCGGAAGTCATCTTCTCACAGTTGACATATTTTGGTTATCACGTCTATAATTGCCTGGTGAGTTTTCTTATTAAATTGGTGCTTGAGTTATTTGAATCTATCCTTGCTCTCCCGATTATTCCTGTTCTGGAGATTTCATTTCTCATTGCACATGTCTGTAATCTCTTGGGGGATTCATTGCTTTTCTCCTTCCAATTTACAGCCTGGGATAAGCTCCACTGTCTCACGTACAGTCTTGCTACTTTGCAACATAAGCTGATCAATGTCAGTTTGGCACAATGGGTCAGATTTATTTTTTCAATGGGTTACGTTTCTCTCAATTCCTCATCGTGCAGTTTACCAACACAATAGTTTCCTGGAAGACAGTCATCATTCCTAAATTTCAACTGTAGATTAATCCTACACGCTACTAGATGGTGATCTAGATGGTGGTTCTATTATTGATACCCTCCCAGCCCAAGCAAGACTAAGCAGCTTCATTGTTCCTCATGATCCTTACTCCTCGCCTATGCACCCGATCCCTCCTGGCTGAGTAAATAAATTCTTTATCTCCTAATTCCATGTTTCCTACCACAGGGTTATGAGTTTCTGAAACTCCTAATAAGTTCAGTTCAAAGTTTATTAAGAAAATAAATTTATAAGAATTTCAAGAAAAGAGCCCGAAGCATCTCAAAAATGGCATAAAATCGAAATGAAATGTTTACCAGTAGAATGGCGATGAGTGGAAAATCCTACAAAGCAGAATTACAGCCCCTCACCAGGAGCAACAAGGAAAAGTAACTGTTTCTGCATGGGAAGCACCTGACATGTCTCTCTTATTTTCCCCAGGGGTATCTTATGTTTCCCCCCGGGCGTTTGAACCGTAATTTTCCGAGTGGTTGGCAAAACAGACTTGAAATCCTATGTCCGTAAGGACAAGGGCTGATTATTTGGTTTGGAACGGGGCTAGTGATGTGACTTTATAAGCTGAGTCAGAGTTGGCCCAGCTTCAAATATGTGCCTAGAAAAATCTAGAATGAAAACACAGGAAACATCAGATAATTTCCCCTTACCACGCCTTGCACTTCCGACCAAAGGCAGCGAATCAGGAGATCAGTACCTCTACTACGGGGACCATTGATCAGTAAAAAATTAAAAAAAAAACTTTTATGGAACTATTGTATAAAACTAGTGGTCATAAAAGGATTAAAGAGGGTGTATTTGAAAGTAAATCTCTGCATACAGTGCCTTTTTCAACTAACAAAAGATGTCTTGTCACAGTAAGGTGGTGTTTTGTGCCATTTTGTGCCACCAAACATAAATTTGCATCCAAAATGAGTAAAAATATTAGATAGTAGAAATTCTAAGATAGTGAACCAAGATTTTATCGTCCAACACCCAAAACCAAAGTTTTTAAGCCCCCCTCCTCCTCTTTTTGAAAAATTAGGAATTGTTTTTTTATTGGAACTTACTACCATTAATTATAAAATAAAGACCCCTGAAAGTCGAAAGCCTCGAACATGAGGAAGGGGAGTTTTAAAGCGCATAATTGCGTATGTTTTGCAGTTATGTTTCATTAGTGTATCAATAAGACCGGTAATGATCTGTAAGTTAAAACAATAAGTCACTATAATTGTTGGCATTATATAATGCTTGCAGAGATGACTGTAGCCTAGCAGCAAGTCCACGACCCATAGTAACCAAACTTTTCCTAACCCGTTCCGAAAAAACTTGTCACCAAAAATGTATTGATTTGACGCTGATTTAGGGATGACAACTATTCTTTTGATTAATCTTTAAAGTGAAACTTTATTGCCTACACTTTCCGAATCGTCGGGGTAAAAAAAACTATATTAAAGGGGAATTCAATTTGAGTAACAAGAAAAATCAGTTTTTGCATTGAAAGCATTTGTGTGTCTCTTTTTTTACTTACTTTTTAATGTATTTTAACAAAAGAAACACATCGCCATGTTTAGTGCCGTTATCATAGGCAGCGCAATAGTCCTGCCTAAGTAAAGAACGACGTTGGCACAATGTATTATTTATTTTCTAGACCAGGACACTTCGTATCGAAGGAGTTGTCGTAGAAACTTCGAAAAGGACTCATTCGATTAGAAATTGGAAAGGATAGTACCCTTTTGGATAGTCGAAAGTGATTGGAAGGCAACTAAAACCCCTTCTATGCCCACCATTTTTCCCAAACACATCCAATTAAAATTTTCAGATAGCCATTTTGTTCAACGTAGTTGATTTCCAGATGGAACTTATATTTTTGAGGAGGACATTCCCCCCACAGCCATCAGGACAAGGGTTGTAAGTTATGCCCTGGGGGCATATAAAGTTTTTATTGAAAGCTTTGTCGTAGAAAATTGAAAAAGGGCTCATTCGATTGAAAATTCAAAGGGCTAGTTACCTTTCTAATAGTCAAAAGTGATTGGAGGGTAACTAAGCCCTCTCTCACGCCCACCTTTCCCCCCAAGCCCATCCATTCAAAATTTTTATATAGCCATTTTGTTCAACGTAGCTAAAAGTTTCGTAAATTAGGTATTTAAGGATGACACCCACCCCCCCCCCGCAGCACTTAGGGCAAGGGCTGTAAGTTATGCCCTGGGGGCATATACAGTTTTTATAAAAAGCGTTGTCGTAGAAACTTCAAAAAGGGCTCATTTGATTGGAAATTGAAATGGCTAGTGCCCTTTTCAATAGTCGAAAATGATTGGAAGGCAACTAACCCCCCTTCCCTTCTACACCACCATTTATCCAAACACATCCAATCAAAATTTTGAGATAGCCATTTCGTTCAAACGGATTTGAAAAGTTCTGGAAATTATATCTTTGAGCAGGACACCCCCCCCCCCCACAGTCTTCATGGCAAGTGTTATAAGTTATGCCCTGGGGGCATGTAAGGTTTTTATTGAAAGCTTTGTCGTAGAAACTTGAGAAACGACTCATTCGATTGGAAATTCTAAAGAGCTAGTGCCCTTTTTAATAGTCGAAAGTGATTGGAGGGCAATTAACCCCCCTCTTACGCTCACCTTTTCCCCAAACACATCCAGTCAAAATTTCTAGATAGCCATTTTGTTCAACGTAGTTCAAGTTTTGGAAATTAGCTCCTTAAGTATGACCCCCCCCCCCTGCAGCCTCAGGGCAAGGGTTGTAAGTTATGCCCTGGGGGCATATACGGTTTTTAAAGAAAGCATTGTCGTAGAAACTTCAAAAAGGGCCCATTCGATTGGAAATTGAAATGGTTATTGCACTTTTTAATAAATAATGTTCGAAGGGAGAATCCCCCCACGCCCATCATTTCCCAAACATTCCCGATCCACATTTTGATATGGCCATTTTGTTCAACCTAGTTGAAAGGTCTTGAAATTATATCTTTGAGGATGAGAATCCTCCGCCATAGCTCTAAGGACAAGGGTCGTAAGTTATACCTTTGGGGCATACAAGGTTTTATAGAAAGTTTAGTCGTAGAAGCTTCAAAAAGGGCTCATTTGATTGAAAATTGAGAAGAATAGTGCCTTTTTTATTAGTAGAAAGTGATCAAAGGGCGAATGCCCCCACGCCCATAATTTCCCCAAACACTTCTAATGAAAATTTTGAGATAGTCATTATGCTCAGCGTACCAGAACGGTCTGGGAATTATGTCTTTGAGGATAACAAAACCCCCAACCCTCAGGGTAAGGGTTGTAATTTATGCCCTGGGGACATATAAGGTTTTTATAGAAAGCGTGGTCATAAAAAAATTGGAGGGGCCTCATTGGATTGTTAAACAGACGCTCTAGTGTTCGCTTTAAAATTCAAAGTGATCGGAGGTCAGCTACCCCCCCCCCCCCCCACATGTACACACACGTCGTATTGTCCTGAAATGTATCTAATAGAAATTTTGGCATAGCTATTCTATTCCAAATATTCTAAATAACATATAACAAGGCCTATGGGAATGAAACAATCCCCAGAGATGAAGGGCAAGTGTTGTAAGCTATGCCTAGGGGGTATTTTAGGTATTTATGGAAGGGATGGTTGTTTAACTTTAGAACAGGCTCATTCTTTCTCTCTGAAAAAGACTATGTCAATATAAAACGAACAGAAACTAATTAAAGCAACCTTTGTAACAAAATAAGTTTTTTTTTAAAAAGTAAAGAACTCCATTAAACCAAAAATGAAGAAAAATAGAATCAAATAATCTACCAAGAATACAACTACCACAAATAAGTATCAATAAATAAATGAAACCCTAAACAAACAGAAATAAAATAAATAAGAATCAAACTCAAAACGAGCAGAAATTAATATGAGTAGAGTTCTAAACCCCAAGCTTTCTAAAAGCCAGAATATAATTTGTGCTTTGCTGAAAAAAATGCTTTTATATGTTTTCACTTTTCTAACTTTAAGAAATCAAAAATCAATTAAGATTTTAAGGAATAAATATCAGCATATGTATATTAAACTGACAATGCACATTTTTTTTTTCATTAAATTCATTTGAATTTTTTTCAGTGAAGTACAAATTATGTTCTGGCTTTTTGAAAGCTTGGGGTTTAGAACCCTACTCATATCAATTTCTGCTCTTTTTGAGTTTGACACTTATCTATTTTAATTTCCGTTTGTTTTGGGTTTCATTTATTTATTGATATTTATTTGTGGTGGTTGTATTCATGGTAGATTATTTGATTCTATTTTTGTCCATTTTGGTTTAATGGAGTTCTTCACTTTTTCCATGAAACTTTTTTATTTGAAAAAGTTTTTTTAATTAATCAAGACTAAACGAAGATTTTTTTTTAGCTTAGGTGTGTGAGTTTAAGAATAAAACGACCAAAAATGAGTTTAAAAAAACAAAGTTTTTCTTTTGGAAGAGTCCTATTGAAAACACAAACCGATATTTAAAAATGTAATGTTCTCTTAGGATCAGAATATTCCATGAGTAGCCTGTAGAAAATCTGAGACTAATATACAAGTCTTTCAATAATCTTAATTCTCTAAAACAACTCAAGCGAGCTGAGTTTTCTATCATGTGCTAGTTTTTAGAATTCTACAGATGCTGGATAACACCAAGTCATTTTATTTTATATAATTTTGTAGTTATATTTTGCGTAATCAGAGAAGCAATAATTTATTTTTTGTTTTAAGTTCCAGCTTGTCTTTTTGTTTCTGTTAGAAAAACTTTTTCTTTTTATTTAATTGAACCAAAATCTCTAACAGAAATATCTTGCGATTGTAGATGGCTCCACTTTTGAACCGTAAGTAAAATGATCTTTTTTTGGATCTCTTAATATTTTTATTTGTTGTTATATGAAAATATATTGGCAATGGGAGAACTGTAAATTAGGAAAGTTTAGATACCTGACAGTCTTTTTAAATGATGAAATAATTCTCTTTCTACCAATTTTCAAATATACATTTATATGCGTTTATCTTAAGTTTAATTTTCTTATTTGAAATTATTTCTGTTTCTGGTCTTATTTTATACTATTTTTTTATTATTAATATCTTTGTTCCGATCGACTGAACATTGAATAATTTGTGAGTATATTGATGGAATTACACTTTTATTCACACGAAGTGTTCAAATCAACCAGAATTTTACAATTTAATAATGTCTCACAAATGAGCAATATGATATTTTGGCTAATACCTGATTTTTTTTTCTGTTTAGGCAGCGACCCATGGCGCAAGCTCTCTTAGCAGCAATTACATGCGAGCAACGTCATCACTTGATGCTCTTTCCAAGCATAGAGTTTCTGATATACCACAGCACCATCTATGGAGTGCTAAAAGCCTGAATACCCATAGTAAGTAAATCTTTTAAATTTCAGTAAGTAGACCATTATTATTTTGTTAATAAGAGAAATTTTCTTGAGACTTTCAACCAAGCGAGAATTTTTATTTAGAATTGTCATCGTTGAATATTCTAGTAAAAAATATTATGAAATAAGAGTTTGAATATATTAGTTAAAATTTCTAACAAGTAAGAGCCCAGTGCAAAGCAATTATATCACTAAGAGTGTTAATAAAACAGTTTAGGAAATTGAACAAATACAAATCGGGTAACTGGTAGAAAATTGAAAAGTTAACATTAGGATGATCATAATGTTTCACACAGCAATATTCCCATATGCACAATAATAACACTTCCCACTGCGAACATAATATTTCAAGTAAACAAAAATAAAGGTATATTTTATTAAGATAGCCAATGGAAAAGGAAATACGCTCGTAAGGAGATAGGTTTAAAGAAAAACTTTTGTTGAAAATACTGAATTCTTTGGCTCTGTCCTTTGGAAGGTCTTGGACCGTTTAATTGGCGAATCGAGATGCAATAGCTGGATTTAAAATTATAATAGATCAGTGACTGATTGTCTTATCATGTTAAATGAATGTTTTGGTTTGCGGAAGATTGATTACGTTGTTCTGTTGAAGCTGGTGATGTAAACTATAGGCCAAGTTTAGTCAGATTTTTGCTGATAGAAAATTGATACACTGTCTGTGCTTCATTGGTTAAAGAAAGTGATGATACATCAAATTGTCTGTCAAATTTTTCGTCTTTCAAATAAGGAAATATTAATTGTCGTTATTAACGTGAAAAAATTGGTAAAAAAAAAAATAGGCCTACTCTTTACATCCAGTAGATTCATCTTATTGGCCAGGTGATCTTATTGGCATGATTAAATTTGGTTTCTTTTCGTCAAGTCACTTCCTATTGAAAGAGTTGTAGAAACTTCAAAAGGGGTTTATTTGATTGGAAATTGAAAGTTCCAGTGCCTTTTTTAAGAGTCAAAAGTTAATTGAAGGTAACTAGCCCCCTCCCACGCAGCTTTCCCCGTCGGATCCTTTCGGATCCTTTTTTACCCATCTTTCCAAATTGAAACTTCCATCACAAACCACTCAGGGTGATTTTGAATCACCTTTATATGGCTAAAATTCACTTTTTAGACCCCAATGAATCTCCTGAAGAGCGCCTTACACATCTTTTAAGTAATGGAGTCCCTCGTAAATTAATAGATCTGTAGGAAGAAATATTGAGAGACACAGACCAGTATGCCAACAATTATATGAATATGTGAGAAGTGGAGGATGATGTAAATCAACGTGCTGCTTCACCGGGACAACAAAATCCAAATCTGCAGCTCATTTTTAATGTGCCAGAGGTTGTGGATTATAGACGGTTCAACAGTCCTCTATGTACTGAAACATGCGTTGTTCCAACTATTAAGGGTGAGTACAGTCTTACGTTAAATAAAATGGTTGGAAAACAACGTGGGAAGAATGTTGCCAGTTTAAAAAAAAACCGGAATTTTACTATTATTGCGGAATACCTGGAAACTTTAAATGGAATGAACAAAACGGGTACATTGGAACCACAAATGAGTCAATTGCATGTCACTGGTCGAATTCACAACGTAAATTATGTACCTTATCCATAGTGCCTCGATTTGCTAGTGCTTCTCTATCGTGTGAAGGATGCAACAAGTTTTGAAGATCTCCTTACTGTGAATGACACTTGCTATGCGAGTTACAAATAAGCATGCCTAGCTCATGGCCTTGCAGTCGACAATGAACTGTGCATAAATGGCCTAGAAGAATCAGTACTGTCCAAAATACCCTCTGTAATGCGAATACTCTTCGTTCTTGTTTTAGAACATCCGGCAGATCCAATAGGTCTTCGGGAAAGATTAAAAATAAGTTGGGAGGGGATTTTGTTCTGCATGCATGACAAAATAATGAATATTTAGATACAGAAATCAAACGTGCTTATCGTGTAATTTCATCCAAGTCAAATACGATTGTAATAGGAAGTCAAAATTTTGGTTTTTGGGTGGAACGACATGGTATGGGCGACATTCAGACATACTAATGCAATTAAAATATGGAATTTTTAAACTTAATGAGTCAGCAGCTACTGGAAAACAAACGTATCGGCTTC
Organism: Artemia sinica; assembly: GCA_027921565.1. NCBI lineage: Eukaryota > Metazoa > Arthropoda > Branchiopoda > Anostraca > Artemiidae > Artemia > Artemia sinica. The sequence goes on along the minus strand of CM051256.1, from coordinate 56,830,714 downwards.
TGCAAGAAAAATAGGTTGATATTGTGGACAATATTTTACAAGCTGCCAACGATTCTGAATATGTCGGGAAAAACATAATGAGAAATATAAAAATATTTCAAACATAATTAGATACCGGTAAAAGCTTTATGTATAATATCTTTTATCACATTCCGTGTGAAAAAAGTTGCAAAGTAAAATGTATTGCGTTTACTGGGATTGCATCAATTCTACTGCCTCTTGGATAAACAACACATAAGACATTTGGCTTGAAATTTGCGCCTTCCTCAGATTCAATTTCTAGCATAGACTCGGGTTCAAACAAAGCTAAAGAATTAGCTGAAGTGGAGGATTTCCTATTTGATGAAGCGCCGGTGTTACCCAAGTATGGTTTACAAAATATCGATCAGATGTTGTGGTCCATTTCAAATCCAAACTTGATATTTGAAGGAAAAATTCTAGTTGCTGGAGGTGATTTTCCGTCAGTGCTTACCTATTCAACTCCGAAGCAATAGCAATGAAACATTTGGTTTTTCAATAAAAAAAAGTCATCACTAAAATTTTTCAAACATTTTTGCATATAAAATTATATGTGTGTCGATTCTGAAAAGGAAGGAGTGGGAAAATACAGCCTGCACCGGGGACATGGAAATATTCCCAAAAATGACTTCAATGAAATCAAATTACCTGAAGGTATTTCTAGTGATAATTTAATTGAATAAGTATTTAGAGATTATCATACAAATCAAAATTACGATAGGAATGAAGGAACGCGACATTTTAGCTTTGCTGAACAAAGATGTAGATAAAATTAATGCAAAAATTGCCAATCGTCTCCCAGGAGAAAACAAATTTTGTCAAAGCTATAATTCTGGGAAGGATAAATAGGAAGGAGGAATTGAATTCACTCCAGGATGCCTCAAATTCACTGACATTGCAGGTTTGCCATCCCATGACTTAAAAATAAAGACAATACAATAGTTAAGCTTATGCGTAACTTAAATATTTCAGAATATTGTTTAGTGGAACACGTCTAATTGTTACTGAATTATGCAATAACATATTTAAGCCAAATGTATTTTTACAGGGGAAAAATCTTGAAAAGAAGTTCACACTTCTCGAATTACACTTGACTCCAGTAAAAAAGAAATTGGATATAAATTACAACGATATTAATTTCCATTTCGACTGGCATTTGCGATAACAATACATAAATCACAAGGGCAAACCTTGTGATCTTTTGGGGTTGATCTCCATACATCTGTTTTTAGTCACAGTATTTTCTATGTGGCACTTTCTCAAGTTAAACGACAATGTAACTTAAATGTTGTTCTACCACCTGAATATCAACGAATAACATTTAATGCTGTAAGGAATGAAGCATTGAACAATACTACTACTACTAACGACTCACCGCAGTACCAAGCCGCCTGAGGCCACAAAAATTGGACGCTCCTCCTCCATCCCAATCTATTCAAAGCCTCCCTTTTTACACCAACCCATGAAGTTCCAATTTTCTTTAAATCTTTCTTTATGACGTCCTCCCACCCCAGACGAGGACGACCTGCTTTCCGTTTAGGCCTAGACGGTTGGCAGATAAGAACAATTTTCGGCAATCTGTCATCCATCATCTGCACAAAGTGCCCTAGCCACCTCAACCTTTCTTTCCTTATAGCCCTAGAGAACGGTATTGAACCACATTTTTCGCACAGCCTATTGTTTGAAATACGGTCTGTCGGTCGGGTACCCAGAACAATCCTTGAGCAATTTCTCTGGAAAACATCTAGCAAATATTCATCCGCTTTTCGGAGCGCCCATGCTTCAGAGCCATATTTGACCACTGTCATCACTGTGGCTTCTAATATTCTAATCTTGGTTTGCAGACTTATCTTCCCATTCTTCCAAACATTTTTTTAACTATGAAAAAATACCTTGAGCCTTGGCTATTCTACTTTTAACATCTTCACTGCTCCCACCATCTTTACTAATAATACTACCAAGGTAAATGAAGCTGCTCACCTGATCAATTTTTTCATTAACCAACGTCACCTTTTCATCTTTACTTGTTCCGAGCCTTAGTAACTTAGTCTTCTTAACATTAATTTTCAAACCTATTCTAGCACCCTGAACTCGCAAAACCTCTAAAAGTTCATTCATTTTTCTCACACTTTCATCTAGGATGCTTGAATCATCAGCATAATCTAAGTGCAGGAGACTTCTTCCTCCCCATTTGATTCTGTGATCTCCCATTGCCTTTCCTGTGCTCCTTAAGACAAAGTCCACCAAAATAGTCCATATAAAGGGGAATAGAAAACAACCCTGCTTAACTCCTGATTTAATACAAAACCAGCTGCTAACCTCATTTCCTACCTTAACCACAGCAGTGTTATTCTTGTACATAGCACTAATCACTTTAATCTATTTGTCTGGTATACCATACAAGGATAAAACCTGTATTAAAGCTCTTCTATCAAAAAAATTGAACGCTTGCTCATAATCTATAAAACTGAAGACCAAAGGTGTTTGACAAGTTAGGCACTTCTCAATTATTAACCTAAGAATTAAAATTTGGTCGACACATCCTCTACATTTTTTAAAACCACACTGTTCTTCTCTTAAACTTTGTCTGTGGCATCTCTCAGTCTAAAAAGTATCATATTACTAAGTAATTTGAAACCCACAGAGACCAGACTAATACCCCGATAATTACCACACTCACTTTTATCACCTTTTTTATAAAGTGGCCTAATTAAGGTTTTCCTAAAATCGTTAGGTACTTCTTCTTTTTCGAAATTCATATTCATAATCTTCAGTAACTTATTTATAACCTCAGAGCCACCATATTTAAAAAACTCATTTACTACCCTATCAGAACCTGGAGCCTTACTATTTTTTAATCATTTGAGTACTGTCGCTAATTTTTCCTCACAAAACAAATCTTCCTTCACATTCAAGGTATCACAAACTTTTTTATTTTCCTCTATATCTTTTCCTGCAACTCTCTCTTGGTTTAGCAAATTCTCAAAATGTTCTGCCCATCTCTCTTTAATTTTTTCCTTATCGCTAATTGTGGCCCCGTTCCTATCTTCAACTGGGCCAAGTCCGGATTGACTGCTCCCTCTCAATTTATTAACATGCCAGTACAATATTTTACTATTATGCCGTCTAGCTACATCTTCCAGATCCTCGGCAATTTTATCCATGGCCTCCACTTCACACCTCCTTAGTTCATATTTTAATGCTTTCTTCACTTTCTTTACATTTCTTTGGTTTTCATATGATCTATCACTCAGATAATTCTTGTACAAGTCCTTTCTCCTTCCTATTAAACATAAAGCTTTTTTACTAATATTCTTAGCTGCAGTCCTAGCTTTCTTCCCTAAGACACCTTCAGCAACTTCACAAATTTATTTTCTAAAATTATTCCAACCATCTTCCACATTATCAAATTTTAAACTGTCAAGTTTAGCATTCAACTATTCCTGGAAAGTTTTCCTCAAATTCTCACCCTGGAGTCTACCAACATCATAACTTCCCGGGAAGTAGTTACCCTTCCGAAATTTCAGTTTTAAATTAACCCTTGACACTACTAGATGGTGATCTTTACTTTTAACGTCAATAACAGCACTCCTATATACCCTAGTATCTTGTACTGATCCTGCCAGTCTTCGGTTTACTATAACATAATCAAAAAGGTTTGCTGTCTTACCATCACGTGAATACCATGTTAACTTATGAGCCATTTTATGACCAAACACCGTATTGGTTATAACTAGATTGCTATACCTACAAAATTGCAAAAGTCTGTATCCATTACTGTTTTCTTTTCCTACACCAAATTTACCTAGGCTTGGATACCATCTATCCCTATTTCTACCGAGCTGGGCGTTAAAATCTCCTAGTAAAAACATCATATGGGTCATAGGGTCCCATACCTGGGACCCTGTCTATTTGCTCCCGTAACTGTAAGTAAAATTCATCTGAGTCACTAGTATCTCAGTCAGTCGGTTTTAAAGGAGCATATACTACTATAACTGATAACCTGAACTTTTTAGTCATAAAATGAGCAATTAGTATTCTATTATTAATACCTTCCCAGCTTAAACAAGACTTATCAGCTTCCTTATTCATCATTAGCCCTACTCCCTGTTTATGCACCCCATCCTTCCTGTCTGAGTAAACAAATTCTCTGTCATCTAGTAAAAATCTCCTAGTAAATACATTATATGGTTCATAGGGTCCCATACCTGGGACCCTGTCTTTTTGCTCCTGTAACTGTAAGTAAAATTCATCTGATTCACTAGTATCTCCGTCAGTCGGTTCTACAGGAGTATATACTACTATAACTGATCCTGAACTTTTTAGTCATATAATGAGCAATTAGTAATCTATTATTAATACCTTCCCAGCTTAAACTAGACTTATTTGCTTCCTTATTCATCATGAGCCCTACTCCCTGACTCCCAGTTCCAATTTTACTGAACATTGTCAATGGAACCTATTGTTTGTAAATATTAAATGCCTTTTTTTACTAACTAAACATGCAATAATTTTGTATATGTGTTTATATATCCTCAAAATTGGTCACATAGTTTTTCTTCTAAAAATTTCCAAACTGAAATTTCTGGCCTCAGGGTCGTTACATCGAACTTACGATGACGCCGTGACATCAAGAAGAAGTTCATATTATCTGCGGTTAGAAGACAAGCAACAGAAAAATACACATCTATAAAAACCTGCCGCAAAGCGAGTGCCAGGGTCCGAGCTTTGTTCGGTACGTTGAATTTCCTTTTTTTAAACGACAGCTTAGCTTAAAAGTTCAACTATCACCTGAAAATGAACGATGAACACAGAATGCAGTGTGAGAGAAAGCATTTAACACTCCCTACGAAACCACTTTTTATTAACGTTACATATCTTTTTTATTAATTAAACGAGCAATAAATGTGTATGTATGTTTTTATTTTTCCTCGAATTCAGCTACATAGTTTTTTTTCTGAAAACTGGCATACTTACATTTCTGGCCTCAAAAACGATCCCGATAGGTCACAACTTTAACGAAGAATTCGTATTTTTGTGGATATATGGCTGGTGGATGCATCGAACCTCTGATGACGCAATGATATCTAGAAGAAGTTGATATCTAGTAGAAGAAGGCTCGGGCGACGGTCGAACTCCTGGTCTTAAATATTTAACTGTCTATGCGCAATCATTTGTTTTTTGTTTTGTTTTTACTAATCTTGTTGAAGATGGTGATTTTTATTATTTTTGTATGTTATGAGCAATAAAAAACCCAAAGTTAAAATTTAGGAGTGTTTCCAGAAAGTGCAAATTATGTTATGAGCCTTAAAAGGCATAGTTTGATTTATTTATTGATGATGATTTATGGTACTTTTATGCTGCTAATGTTATTTGACTTTATTTCTGCTCTTCATTGGGCTGATTTAGCTGTTTACTTTTCCTTGAAAAAAAGTTCTTTTGTGGAAATAATTAGTTTAAATTAATTTCTTTAAAGAATGAGAACATTTTCCCTTGAAAAATATAATTGCATTTCAATACATTAAAATAAACCTTAACTGAACATTCTTTTGGAATTCTTTAGTTCAACTTGGCAATACTACACTTTGTATGATGTGGTTTTATTTCCATAAGGTCCATATTGAAGTTACCAAGATTTTGGTTTGTCTTCTTTTTCAATGCTCTTCAGGTCTTTGAGGTATTGCAGATTAATTGTTTCTATGCGTTTCAATTTATCCTTAAAAAATGAATTAAACAATCCAACTTTTCCCATATTTCGGGATTTTGAGCATTTCTTTTGTCATGATACTGTAAAATTTGTCATGTTACTGCAAAACAGTTTGAATTAGATTATTATATTATACATAATAAAATTATTTTTTTAATAAATAGAAAGCACGTTTTCAATTAATAACTTTATAGGTATTCATCTTAGGGCCAAATTTGACTCTCTTAAAGAGCAGGGGCTAAGATTTAGTTGCAATGATTACTATGTTTATAAATAATACTAAATATGAAATCAAAAGCTATATTTCTTCTGCTTCATCTTCTTTTTGTTTGAATTATTACGTTCGGAGAGGCTGGCACATAATCTCGTTCCAGGCCATATAAATACATTCCAGGTCATAAGGAGGATTTCTGCAATTAAAATTTTCCAGATCCCGCACTACCATGGATAGATCAATCCCACTGCGATACCACAGGATAAAACCGTATTTTTCCCCTATTGAATTTTCCCATATGTTATTTATCCAATTTGATTTTTTCTTCCCGAATAGAGGGTTACGGCAGTAGTGTCTTATACAAAGGCGCAAATTACACATGGAATTACACAAGCCTGAGGCATGAATATACAGTGCAGTTTAACCGGTACATGGACTTACCAAGGACAGTCACCTATTACTATGAAGGATACATGAGTTACCAGACGGGTTGCAAAAACCGACCAATCCCTCTATATTATGGAACTATAAAGTGATCAAACACGTTATATTTGGAACTAGGGACGAGATTGTGTAATGCAATGAGACGAGTTTAGACGATACATGCTTTACAAAGTTCATTCATCTATCACCGTAACATGTTTTTTTCCTGGTTCAATATTCAAATTAAAGTTCCTTATATTACATATTCAAAAGATGGTGTTTTTCTAGAAACACTAGTTTTCAGCTGGAGGGTTTATAATCATGTTTTTTGTACTATAAATATAGAGCCAAAACTCATTTACCAAAAAATAACTCTATTTGCGAAAAAGGGTATAGCATTTGCGAATTGGACTCTATTAACGATCTTAATTGTTGATTGAATAATAGGGGTGTGAATGATCCTAATTAGTGATCGGATCGTATGAAGGTGGTAAAAAAGGGTTAAACTGATTAGCAGTTAAGGTAGGCCTGAAGGGGTTGTTAACTCATAGCTTATTTATTATAAATTTGGAATAGCATCAATCTATGGGAATGGTTAACGATGATAGAATGGTCTTGTGAGTTGACCTGGCTTTACTTCCCCGATATGTTCTGTATAATACACAAGTACCGTTTGAACAGTGTTGTCAATATAAAATATGGTCTAAGGTTATAGTATATTAAAAAGTTGATACTAATAGAGATGTAGATGTCAAGAAAAGAATTCTAATAATGAAATTCAGAACAACCCTTAGAAATCCATGCAAATTAAGTTGTGAGGTTTATATGAGTATGAACCGTCAAGGATCATAAGCACCAATGACCCTAACCACCAGGGAACCCCTCCCACCACGTTTTGGGCCCCTCCCCAAACTTTTTGGCACCCCCTCTCCCCCCCATTTTTTTTGTTTTTTTTGAATTTTTTTTACTTTTTAAAATCTTTTTAAAATGATATATTTTTTCAAAATTTTTTTACAACTCATAGAATGACATGAAACATACTTAAAACATAAAAAAAATCACATTTAATATTTTCCAAATTCAAAATAAAAATGATATAGAAATGTTAGTCGTGACTATTACTATTAGAAAAATATTGTTTGTAGTAGCACTTTTTTTTTATTGGACTAAATTTTTTTGGGACTTCGAAATTATGTCACTTTTTACGTATCTTAAAATGACATGAAATATGCTTATGGCTCTAGCAATTGTACTCTATGATTGCTCAGAGACACGATGCAGTACCTTGTCACTGTTACATTCTCTTGATGTTTCAAAGTTTATTTTGGATTTTTTTTTCGTTGAAATGTAAGAGTTGGATTATTTCAGTAGTGTTTTTTCGTAGTTTACCTTGTCACTGTTACATTCTCTTGATGTTTCAAAGTTCATTTTGGATTACATTCGTTGAAATGTAAGAGTTGGCATATTTTAGTAGTGTTTTGTCGTGGTTTACCTTGTCACTCTTACATCCTCTTGATGTTTCAAAGTTCATTTTAGAGTTTTTTTTCTTGAAATGTAAGAGTTGGAATATTTCAGTAGTTTTTTTTGTCGTGGTATACCTTGTCACTGTTACATTCTCATGATGTTTCAAAGTTCATTTTGGATTTGTTTCGTTGAAATGTCAGAGTTGGAATATTTCAGTCGTGTTTTTCGTGGTTTACCTTGTCACTGTTGCATTCTCTTGATGTTTCAAAGTTCATTTTGAATTTCATTCGTTGAAATGTAAGAGTTGGCATATTTCAGTACTGTTTTGTCGTGGTTTACCTTGTCACTGTTACATTCTCTTGATGTTTCAAAGTTCATTTTGGATTTTTTTTTCGTTGAAATGTAAGAGTTGGATTATTTCAGTAGTGTTTTTTCGTAGTTTACCTTGTCACTGTTACATTCTCTTTATTTTTCAAAGTTCATTTTGGATTTGTTTCGTTGAAATGTCAGAGTTGGAATATTTCAGTCGTGTTTTTCGTGGTTTACCTTGTCACTGTTACATTCTCTTGATGTTTCAAAGTTCATTTTGGATTTTTTTCGTTGAAATGCAAGAGTTAGAACACTTCTGTAGTGTTTTGTCGTGGTTTACCTTGTCACTGCTTCATTTTGAAGATGTTTCAAAGTTCATTTTTGATTTTTTTTCGTTGAACTGTACTGTTACATTCTCTTGATTCTTCAAAGTTCATTTTGGATTTATTTCGTTGAAATGTAAGAGTTAGAATATTTCAGTAGTGTTTTGTCGTGGTATACCTTGTCACTGTCACATTCTGAAGATGTTTCAAAGTTCTTTTTAGATTTTTTTTTTCGTTGAAATGTAAGAGTTGGAATATTTCAGTAGTAATTTGTCGTGGTTAAACCTATTCACAGTAACATTCTCTTGATGTTTCAAAGTTCATTTTAGATTTTTTTCCTTGAAATGTATGAGTTGGAATATTTCAGTAGTGTTTTGTCGTGGTTTACCTTGTCACTGCTACATTCTGAAGATGTTTCAACGTTCATTTTGATTTTTTTCGTTGAACTGTAAGAGTTGGAATATTTAAGTACTGTTTTCTCATGCTTTACTGAACCATTTCGATGAACTTCGAAACATCGAAGATGTTTCGAAGTTCATTTTGATTTTTTATTCGTTGAAATGTAAGAGTTGGAATATTTCACTAGTGTTTGTCGTGATTTTTGAGTGTTTGTCGAGATATATGCAAAAAGTTGGGTTAATTTAGGTTCACTTAGAGTGGCGTACCACTCTAAGTGAACCTAAATTAACCCAACTTTTTGCATATCTCTCTCACTATGACTGTATGTGTGAGCAGGTGTCTTACATTTCGACAAAAAAAAAAACAAAATAACTTTGAAATATCATGTGGAATATTTCAGTAGTGTTTTGTCGTGGTTTACCTTGTCACAGTTACATTCTCTTGATCTTTCAAAGTTCATTTTAGATTTTTTTTTCCCCTTGAAATCTGAGAGTTGGAATATTTCAGTAGTATTTTGTCATGATTTACCTTGTCACTGTTAAATTCTCTTGATGTTTCAAAGCTCATTTTGGATTTCTTTCGTTGCAATGTAAGAGTTGGAATATTTCAGTAGTGTTTTGCCTTGGTTTACCTTGTCACTGTTACATTCTTTTGATCTTTCAAAGTTCATTTTTGATTTTTTTTTTGTTGAAATGTAAGAGTTGGAATATTTCCCTAGTGTTTGTCATGATTTACCTTGTCACTGTTACATTCTCTTGATGTTTCAAAGTTCATTTTGGATTTTTTTTTTCGTTGAAATGTAAGAGTTGGAATATTTCAGTAGTGTTTTGTCTTGGTTTACCTTGTCACTGTTACATTCTTTTGATCTTTCAAAGTTCATTTTGGATTTTTTTTTTCTTTTTTGAAATGTACATTCTTACATTCTGATGATATTTCAGAGTTCATTTTGGGCTTTTTTGGTTGAAATGTAAGAGTTGAAATATTACAGTAGTATTTTTTCATGGTTTACCTTGTCACTGTTACATTCTCTTAATGTTTCAAAGTTCATTTTGGATTTTTTTTTCGTTGAAATGTAAGAGTTAGAATATTTCAGTATTGTTTTGTCGTGGTTTACCTTGTCTCGGTTACATTCTTACGATGTTTTAAAGTTCATTTTGGATGTTTTTCATTGAAATGTTAGAGTTGGAATATTTCAGTAGTGTTATGTCGTGGTTTACCTTGTCACTGTTACATTCTCTTGATGTTTCAAAGTTTATTTTGAACTTTTTTCGTTGAAATGTAAGAGTTGGAATATTCAGTAGTGTTTTGATGCGGTTCACCTTGTCACTGTTACATTCTGATGATGTTTCAGAATTCATTTTGGGCTTTTTTTCGTTGAAATGTAAGAGTTAGAATATTTCAGTATTGTTTTGTCGTGGTTTACCTTGTCTCGGTTGCATTCTTAAGATGTTTTAAAGTTAATTTTGGATGTTTTTCATTGAAAAGTTAGAGTTGGAACATTTCAGTAGTGTTTCGTCGTGGTTTACCTTGTCACTGTTACATTCTCTTGATGTTTCAAAGTTCATTTTTTTTCATTGACATGTAAGAGTTGGAATATTTCAGTAGTGCCTTTTCGTGATCTACCTTGTCACTGTTACATTCTCTTGATGTTTCAAAGTTCATTTTGGATTTTTTTTCGTTGAAATGTAAGAGTTAGAATATTTCAGTAGTGTTTTGTCGTGGTTTACCTTGTCACTGTTACATTCTGAAGATATTTCGAAGTTCATTTTGGATTTTTTATTCGTTGAAATGTTAGAGTTGGAATATTTCACTAGTGTTTGTCGTGATTTTTCAGTGTTTGTCGAGATATATGCAAAAAGTTGGGTTAATTTAAGTTCACTTAGAGTGGTGCACCACTCTAAGTGAACCTAAATTAACCCAACTTTTTGCATATCTCTCTCACTATAACTGTATGTGTGAGCAGGTGTCTTACATTTCAACGAAAAAAAAACAAAATAACTTTGAAATATCATGTGGAATATTTCAGTAGTGTTTTGTCGTGGTTTACCTTGTCACAGTTACATTCTCTTGATCTTTCAAAGTTCATTTTAGATTTTTTTTTCCCCTTGAAATCTGAGAGTTGGAATATTTCAGTAGTATTTTGTCGTGATTTACCTTGTCACTGTTAAATTCTCTTGATGTTTCAAAGTTCATTTTGGATTTTATTTTTGAAATGTAAGAGTTGGAATATTTCAGTAGTGTGTTGCCTTGGTTTACCTTGTCACTGTTACATTCTTTTAGTCTTTCAAAGTTCATTTTGGATTTTTTTTGTTGAAATGTAAGAGTTGAAATATTTCCCTAGTGTTTGTCATGATTTACCTTGTCACTGTAACATTCTCTTGATGTTTCAAAGTTCATTTTGGATTTTTTTTTCGTTGAAATGTAAGAGTTGGAATATTTCAGTAGTGTTTTGCCGTGGTTTACCTTGTCACTGTTACATTCTTTTGATCTTTCAAAGTTCATTTTGGATTTTATTTTTGAAATGTAAGAGTTTGAATATTTCCCTAGTGTTTGTCATGATTTACCTTGTGACTTTAACATTCTCTTGATGTTTCAAAGTTCATTTTGGATTTTTTTTTTTCATTGAAATGTAACAGTTGGATTATTTCAGTAGCGTTTGTCTGGATTTACCTTGTCAATATTACATTCTGATAGTGTTTTAAAGTTCATTTTGGATTTTTTTTTCGTTGAAATGTAAGAGTTGGTATATTTCAGTAGTGTTTTGTCGTGGTTTACCTTGTCACTGTTACATTCTCTTGATGTTTCAAAGTTTATTTTGGGCTTTTTTCGTTGAAATGTAAGAGTTGGAATATTTCAGTAGTGTTTTTTCATGGTTTACCTTGTCACTGTTACATTATCTTAATGTTTCAAAGTTCATTTTGTATTTTTTAATTGAAATGTAAGTGTTGGAATATTTCAGTAGTGTTTCGTCGTGGTTTACCTTGTCTCTATTATATTCTTAAGATGTTATAAAGTTCATTTTGGATGTTTTTCATTGAAATGTTAGAGTTGGAATATTTCAGTAGTCTTTTGTCGTGGTTTACCTTGTCACTGTTACATTCTCTTGATGTTTCAAAGTTTATTTTGAACCTTTATCGTTGAAATGTAAGAGTTGGAATATTTCAGTAGTGTTTTGCTGCGGTTCACCTTGTCACTGTTACATTCTGATGATGTTTCAGAGTTCATTTTGGGCTTTTTTCGTTGAAATGTAAGAGTTGGAATATTTCAGTAGTGTTTTGTCATGGTTTACCTTGTCACTGTTACATTATCTTAATGTTTCAAAGTTCATTTTGTATTTTTTTCTTGAAATGTAAGAGTTGGAATATTTCAGTAGTGTTTTGTCGTGGTTTACCTTGTCTCTGTTACATTATTAAGATGTTTTAAAGTTCATTTTGGATGTTTTTCATTGAAATGCTAGAGTTGGAATATTTCAGTAGTGTTTTGTCGTGGTTTACCTTGTCACTGTTACATTCTCTTGATCTTTCAAAGTCCATTTTGGATTTTTTTTTTGTTGAAATGTAAGAGATGGAATATTTCACTAGTGTTTGTCGTGATTTACCTTGTCACCGTTACATTCTCTTGATGTTTCAAAGTTCATTTTGGATTTTTTTTTTCGTTGAAATGTAAGAGTTGGAATATTTCAGTAGTGTTTTGTCGTGGTATACCTTGTCACTGTTACATTCTCTTGATGTTTCAAAGTTCATTTTGGAGTTTTTTTTTCATTGAAATGTAAGAGTTGGTTTATTTCAGTAGTGTTTGTCTTGATTTACCTTGTCACTGTTACATTCTGAAGATGTTTCAAAGTTCATTTTGGATTTTTTTTTTCGTGGAAATTTAATAGTTGGTATATTTCAGTAGTGTTTTTTCGTGGTTTACCTTGTCACTGTTACATTCTCTTGATGTTTCAAAGTTCATTTTGGATTTTTTTTTTGCGTTGAAATGTAAGAGTTGGAATATTTCAGTACTGTTTTGTCGTGGTTTACATTGTCACTGTTACATTCTCTTGATGTTTCAAAGTTCATTTTGGATTTTTTTTTTCGTTGAAATTTAAGAGTTGGATTATTTCAGCAGTGTTTGTCTTGATTTAACTTGTCACTTTTACATTCTGAAGATGCTTCAAAGTTCATTTTGGATTTTTTCGTTGAAATGTGAGAGTTGGAATATTTCAGTAGTGTTTCGTCGTGGTTTACCTTGTCATAGTTACATTCTCTTGATGTTTCAAAGTTCATTTAAGTTTTTTTCCTTGAAATGTAACAGTTAAAATATTTCAGTAGTATTTTGTCGTGATTTACCTTGTCACTGTTAAATTCTCTTGATGTTTCAAAGTTCATTTTGGATTTCTTTTGTTGCAATGTAAGAATTGGAATATTTCAATAGTGTTTTGTCGTGGTTTACCTTGTCACTGTTACATCTTTCAATGTTCATTTTGAATTTTTTTTTGAAATGTAAGAGTTGGAATATTTCACTAGTGTTTGTCGTGATTTACCTTGTCACTGCTACATTCTCTTGATGTTTCAAAGTTCATTTTGGATTTTGTTTTTTTCGTTGAAATGTAAGCTTTGGAATAAGTCAGTAGTGTTTTGTCTTGGTTTACCTTGTCACTGTTACATTCTCTTGATGTTTCAAGGTTCATTTTGGAATTTTTTTTTCATTGAAATATAAGAGTTGGATTAATTCAGTAGTGTTTGTCTTGATTTACCTTGTCAGTGTTACATTCTGAAGATGCTTCAAAGTTCATTTTGGATTTTTTTTCGTTGAAATGTAAGAGTTGGAATATTTCAGTAGTGTTTTGTCGTGGTTTACCTTGTCGCAGTTACTTTCTCTTGATGTTTCAAAGTTTATTTTGAACTTTTTTTGTTGAAAAATAAGAGTTGGAATATTTCAGTAGTGTTTTGCTGCGGTTCACCTTGTCACTGTTACATTCTGATGATATTTCAGAGTTCATTTTGGGCTTTTTTGGTTGAAATGTAAGAGTTGAAATATTACAGTAGTATTTTTTCATGGTTTACCTTGTCACTGTTACATTCTCTTAATGTTTCAAAGTTCATTTTGTATTTTTTTTCGTTGAAATGTAAGAGTTAGAATATTTCAGTATTGTTTTGTCGTGGTTTACCTTGTCTCGGTTACATTTTTACGATGTTTTAAAGTTCATTTTGGATGTTTTTCATTGAAATGTTAGAGTTGGAATATTTCAGTAGTGTTTTGTCGTGGTTTACCTTGTCACTGTTACATTCTCTTGATGTTTCAAAGTCCATTTTGGATTTTTTTCGTTGAAATGTAAGAGTTGGAATATTTCAGTAGTGTTTTGTCATGGTTTACCTTGTCACTGTTACATTCTCTTAATGTTTCAAAGTTCATTTTGTATTTTTTTCGTTGAAATGTAAGAGTTAGAATATTTCAGTAGTGTTTTGTCGTGGTTTACCTTGTCTCTGTTGCATTCTTAAGATGTTTTAAAGTTAATTTTGGATGTTTTACATTGAAATGTTAGAGTTGGAACATTTCAGTAGTGTTTTGTCGTGGTTTACCTTGTCACTGTTACATTCTCTTGATGGTTCAAAGTTCATTTTTTTTCATTGACATGTAAGAATTGGAATATTTCAGTAGTGTCTTGTCGTGATCTACCTTGTCACTGTTACATTCTCTTGATGTTTCAAAGTTCATTTTGGATTTCTTTCGTTGCAATGTAAGAGTTGGAATATTTCAGTAGTATTTTGTCGCGGTTTACCTTGTCACTATTAAATTCTCTTGATGTTTCAAAGATCATTTTGGAATTTTTTTTACTTGAAATATAAGAGTTGGAATATTTCAGCAGTGTTTTGTCGTGGTTTACCTTATCACTGTTACAATCTCATGATATTTCAAAGTTATTTTGGATTTTTTTTTTTGAAATGTAAGACACCTGCTCACACACACAGTCATAGTGAGAGAGATATGCAAAAAGTTGGATTAATTTTGGTTCACTTAGAGTGGTGCGCCACTCTAAGTGAACCTAATTTAACTCAACTTTTTGCATATCTCTCGAAAAACACTACAAAATCACGACAAACACTAGTTAAATATTCCCACTCTTACATTTCAACGAAAAAAAAAAATCCAAAATGAACTTTGAAACATCTTCAGAATGTAACAGTGACAAGGTAAACCACGCCAAAACACTACTGAAATAATCCAACTCTTACATTTCAATGAAAAAATCCAAAATGAACTTTGAAGCATCAAGAGAATGTAACAGTGACAAGGTAAACCATGAGAAAACACTACTGAAATATTCCAACTCTTACAGTTCAACGAAAAAAAAAAATCAAAAATGAACTTTGAAACATCTTCAGAATGTAACAGTGACAAGGTAAACCATGCCAAAACACTACTGAAATAATCCAACCATTACATTTCAATGAAAAAATCCAAAATGAACTTTGAAGCATCAAGAGAATGTAACAGTGACAAGGTAAACCATGAGAAAACACTACTGAAATATTCCAACTCTTACAGTTCAACGAAAAAAAAAATCAAAAATGAACTTTGAAACATCTTCAGAATGTAGCAGTGACAAAGTAAACCACGACAAAACACTACTGAAATATTCCAACTCATACATTTCATGGAAAAAAAAAATCTTAAATGAACTTTGAAACATCAAGAGAATGTAACAGTGAATAGGTAAACCACGACAAAACACTACTGAAATATTCCAAATCAAACATTTAAACGAATGAAATCCAAAATGAACTTTGAAACATCAAGAGAATGTAATAGTGAGAAGGTAAACCACGACAAAACACTACTGAAATATTCCAACTCTTACATTTCAACGAAACAAAAAATCCAAAATTAATTTTGAAACATCTTCAGAATGTAACAGTGACAAGGTAAACCACGACAAAACACTACTGAAATATTCCACGTTTTGCATTTCAACGAAAAAATAATCCAAAATGAACTTTGAAACATCAAGAAAATGTAACAGTGACAATGTAAACCACGACAAAACACTACTGAAATATTTCAACTCTTGCATTTCAACGAATGAAATCCGAAATGAACTTTGAAAAATAAAGAGAATGTAACAGTGACAAGGTAAACTACGACAAAACACTACTGAAATAATCAAACTCTTACATTTAAACGAAAAAAAAAATCCAAAATGAACTTTGAAGCATCAAGAGAATGTAACTGTGACAAGGTAAACCACGACAAAACACTACTGAAATATATCAACTCTTACATTTCAACGAATGAAATCCAAAATGAGCTTTGAAACATCAAGAGAATATAACTGTGACAAGGTAAACCACGACAAACACTTCTGAAATATTCCAACTCTTACATTTCAATGAAAGATATCAAAAATGAACTTTGAAATATCATGAGAATGTAACAGTGACAAGGCTCTTACATTTCAACGAATGAAATCCAAAATGAACTTTGAAACATCAAGAGAATGTAACAGTGACAAGGTAAACCACGACAAACACTACTGAAATATTCCAACTCTTGCATTTCAACGAAAGAAATCCAAAATGAACTTTGAAACATCATGAGAATGTAACAGTGACAAGGTAAACCACGACAAAAAACTACTGAGATATTCCAACTCTTACATTTCAAGGAAAAAAAAATCTAAAATGAACTTTGAAACATCAAGAGAATGTAAGAGTGACAAGGTAAACCACGACAAAACACTGCTGAAATATGGCCAACTCATACATTTCATGGAAAAAAAAAATCTAAAATGAACTTTGAAACATCAAGAGAATGTAACAGTGAATAGGTAAACCACAACAAAACACTACTGAAATATTCCAAATCTAACATTTCAACGAATGAAATCCAAAATGAACTTTGAAACATCAAGAGAATGTAATAGTGAGAAGGTAAACCACGACAAAACACTACTGAAATATTCCAACTCTTACATTTCAACGAAATAAAAAATCCAAAATTAACTTTGAAACATCTTCAGAATGTAACAGTGACAAGGTAAACCACGATAAACACTACTGAAATATTCCAAGTTTTGCATTTCAACAAAAAAAAATCCAAAATGAACTTTGAAACATCAAGAGAATGTAACAGTGACAAGGTAAACCATGACAAAACACTACTGAAATATTCCAACTCTTACATTTCAACGAAAAAAATCCAAAATGAACTTTGAAAAATCAAGAGAATGTAACAGTGACAAGGTAAACTACGACAAAGGTAAACAACTCTTACATTTAAACGAAAAAAAAATCCAAAATGAACTTTGAAACATCAAGAGAATGTAACAGTGATAAGGTAAACCACGACAAAACACTACTGAAATATTCCAACTCTTACATTTCAACGAATGAAATCCAAAATGAACTTTGAAACATCAAGAGAATGTAGAGAATGTAACAGTGACAAGGTAAACCACGACAAACACTACTGAAATATTCCAACTCTTACATTTCAACGAAAGATATCAAAAATGAACTTTGAAATATCATGAGAATGTAACAGTGACAAGGCTCTTACATTTCAACGAATGAAATCCAAAATGAACTTTGAAACATCAAGAGAATGTAACAGTGATAAGGTAAACCACGACAAACACTACTGAAATATTCCAACTCTTGCATTTCAACGGAAGAAATCAAAAATGAACTTTGAAACATCATGAGAATGTAACTGTGACAAGGTAAACCACGACAAAAAACTACTGAAATATTCCAACTCTTACATTCAAGGGAAAAAAAAAATCTAAAATGAACTTTGAAACATCAAGAGAATGTAAGAGTGACAAGGTAAGCCACGACAAAACAGTACTGAAATATACCAACTCTTACATTTCAACGACTGTAATCCAAAATGAACTTTGAAACATCAAGAGAATGTAACAGTGAGAAGGTATACTACGACAAAACACTACTGAAATATTCCAACTCTTGCATTTCAACGGAAAAAAAAATCCAAAATAAACTTTAAAACATCTTCAGAATGTAACAGTGACATGGTAAAGCACGAGAACACTACTGAAATAATCCAAATCTTACATTTCAACGAAAAAATTCCAAAATGAACTTTGAAACATCAAGAGGATGTAACAGTGACAAGGTACCGCATCATGTCTATGAGCAATCAGAGAGAACAATTGTTAGAGCCATAAGCATATTTCATGTCATTTTAAGATACGTAAAAAAAAGTTGAATAATTTCGAAGTCCCCCCAAAAAATTTAGTCCGATAAAAAAAAGTGTTACTACAAACAATATTTTTCTAATAGTAATAGTCACGACTAACATTTCTATATCATTCTCATTTTGAATTTGGAAAATATTAAATGTGATTTTTTTGTTTTAAGTATGTTTCATGTCATTCTATGATATGTAAAAAAAAATTGAAAAAATATATCATGTTAAAAAAAAGTAAAAAAACCAAAAAAATCAAAAAATGGGGGGGGGGGGAGGGGGGTGCCTTACAGTCAACTAAAGAGAATATAATAGTGAGAAGGTAAACCACGACAAAACGCTACTGAAATATTCCAACTCTTACATTTCAACGAAAAAAAAATCCAAAATAAGCTTGGAAACATCTTCAGAATGTAACAGTGACATGGTAAAGCACGACAAAACACTACTGAAATAATCCAACTCTTACATTTCAACGAAAAAAATCCAAAATGAACTTTGATGCATCAAGAGAATGTAACAGTGACAAGGTAAACCACGTGAAAATACTACTGAAATATTCCAACTCTTACAGTCCAACGAAAAAAAAAAATCAAAAATGAACTTTAAAACATCTTCAGAATGTAACAGGGAGAAGGTAAACCATGACAAACGCTACTGAAATACTCCAACTCTTGCATTTCAACGAAAAAAAAATCCAAAATAAACCGTAAAACATCTTCAGAATGTAAAAGTGACATGGAAAACCACGAGAACACTACTGAAATAATCCAAATCTTACATTTCAACGAAAAAAATTCCAAAATGAACTTTGAAACATCAAGAGGATGTAACAGTGACAAGGTACCGCATCATGTCTATGAGCAATCATAGAGAACAATTGTTAGAGCCATAAGCATATTTCATGTCATTTTAAGATACGTAAAAAAAAGTTGAATAATTTCGAAGTCCCCCCAAAAAATTTAGTCCGATAAAAAAAAGTGTTACTACAAACAATATTTTTCTAATAGTAATAGTCACGACTAACATTTCTATATCATTCTCATTTTGAATTTGGAAAATATTAAATGTGATTTTTTTGTTTTAAGTATGTTTCATGTCATTCTATGATATGTAAAAAAAATTGAAAAAATATATCATGTTAAAAAAAAGTAAAAAAACCAAAAAAATCAAAAAATGGGGGGGGGGGGGGAGGGGGGTGCCTTACATTCAACGAAAGAGAATGTAATAGTGAGAAGGTAAACCACGACAAAACACTACTGAAATATTCCAACTCTTACATTTCAACGAAAAAAAAAATCCAAAATAAGCTTGGAAACATCTTCAGAATGTAACAGTGACATGGTAAAGCACGACAAAACACCACTGAAATATTCCAACTCTTACATTTCAACGAAAAAAAAAATCCAAAAGGAACTTTGATGCATCAAGAGAATGTAACAGTGACAAGGTAAACCACGTGAAAACACTACGGAAATATTCCAACTCTTACAGTCCAACGAAAAAAAAAAATCAAAAATGAACTTTAAAACATCTTCAGAATGTAACAGGGAGAAGGTAAACCATGACGAACGCTACTGAAATACTCCAACTCTTACATTTCAACGAAATAAATCCAAAACGAACTTTGAAAAATCAAGAGAATGTAACAGTGATAAGGTAAACCACGACAAAACAGTAGGGATGGATTCAGTAGGGACGGATCCCTACTTAAATATTCCAACTCTTGCATTTCAACGAAAAAAATCCAAAATGAACTTTGAAGCATCAAGAGAAGGTAACAGTGACAATTCCAACTCTTACATTTCAACGAAAAAAAAAATCCAAAAGGAACTTCGAAACATCAAGAGAATGTAACAGTGACAAGGTAAACCACGACAAACAGTACTGAAATATTCCATCTCTTACATTTTAACAAAAAAGAAAAAATATAAAATGAACTTTGAAACATCAAGAGAATGTAATAGTGACAAAGTAAACCACGACAAAACGCTACTGAAATATTCCAACTCTTGCATTTCAACGAAAAAAAAATCCAAAATGAACTTTGTAATATCAAGAGAAAAGTGACTTGGTAAACCACGACAAAGCACTAATGAAATAATCCAACTCTTACATTTCAACGAAAAGAATCAAAAATGAACTTTGAAGCATCAAGAGAATGTAACAGTGACAAGGTAAACCACAAGAAAACAGTACTGAAATGTTCCAACTCTTACAGTTCAACGAAAAAAAAAAATCAAAAATGAACTTTGAAACATGTTCAGAATGTAGCAGTGACAAGGTAAACCACGACAAAACACTACTGAAATATTCCAACTCTTGCATTCCAACGAAAAAAATTCAAAATGAACTTTGCACATCAAGAGAATATAACAGTGACAAGGTAAACCACGACAAAACACTACTGAAATATTTCAACTCTTGCATTTCAACGAAAAAAATCCAAAATGAACTTTGAAAAATAAAGAGAATGTAACAGTGACCAGATAAACCACGATAAACACTACTGAAATATTCCAACTCTTACATTTCAACAAAAAAAAAAATCCAAAATGAACTTTGAAACATCAAGAGAATGTAACAGTGACAAGATAAACCACAACAAAACACTACTGAAATATGCCAACTCTTACATTTCAACAAAACAAAAATGTAAAATGAACTTTGAAACATCAAGAGAATGTAGCAGTGACAAGGTAAACCACGACAAAACACTACTGAAATATTCCAACTCTTGCATTCCAACGAAAAAAAACCAAAATGAACTTTGAACATCAAGAGAATATAACAGTGACAAGGTAAACCACGACAAAACACTACTGAAATATTTCAACTCTTGCATTTCAACGAAAAAAAAATCCAAAATGAACTTTGAAAAATAAAGAGAATGTAACAGTGGCAAGGTAAACCACGACGAAACAGTACTGAAATATGCCGACTATTACATTTCAACGAATGAAATCCAAAATGAACTTTGAAACATCAAGAGAATGTAACAGTGACAAGGTAAACCACGACAAACACTACTGAAATATTCCAAATCTTGCATTTCAAGGGGGAAAAAATCTAAAATGAACTTTGAAACATCAAGAGAATGTAAGAGTGACAAGGTAAACCACGACAAAACACTACTGAAATATGCCAACTCATACATTTCATGGAAAAAAAAAAATCTAAAATGAACTTTGAAACATCAAGAGAATGTAACAGTGAATAGGTAAACCACGACAAAACACTACTGAAATATTTCAAATCTAACATTTTAACGAATGAAATCCAAAATGAACTTTGAAACATCAAGAGAATGTAATAGTGAGAAGGTAAACCACGACAAAACACTACTGAAATATTCCAACTCTTACATTTCAACGAAACAAAAAATCCAAAATTAACTTTGAAACATCTTCAGAATGTAACAGTGACAAGGTAAACTACGACAAAACACTACTGAAATATTCCAAGTTTTGCATTTCAACGAAAAAAAAATCCAAAATGAACTTTGAAACATCAAGAGAATGTAACAGTGAAAAGGTAAACCACGACAAAACACTACTGAAATATTTCAACTCTTGCATTTCAACGAAAAAAATCCAAAATGAACTTTGAAAAATAAAGAGAATGTAACAGTGACAAGGTAAACTACGACAAAACACTACTGAAATAATCCAACTGTTACATTTAAACGAAAAAAATATTCCAACTCTTACAGTTCAACGAAAAAAAAAATCAAAAATGAACTTTAAAACATCTTCAGAATGTAACACGGAGAAGGTAAACCATGACAAACACTACTGAAATACTCCAACTCTTACATTTCAACAAAAGAAATCCAACATGAACTTTGAATAATCAAGAGAATGTAACAGTGACAAGGTAAACCACGACAAAACACTACTGAAATATTCCAACTCTTACATTTCAAAGAAAAAAAAAATCTAAAATTAACTTTGAAACATCAAGAGAATACAACAGTGACAAGGTAAACCACGACGGATACCTACTGAAATATTCCAACTCTTGCATTTCAACGAAAAAAAAAATCCAAAATTAACTTTGAAACATCAAGAGAAGGTAATAGTGACAATTCTAACTCTTATATTTCAACGAAAAAAAATCCAAAATGAACTTTGAAACATCAAGAGAATGTAACAGTGACAAGGTAAACCACGACAAACAGTACTGAAATATTCCAACTCTTACATTTCAACAAAAAAGAAAAAATATAAAATGAACTTTGAAACATCAAGAGAATGTAATAGTGACAAAGTAAACCACGACAAAACACTACTGAAATATTCCAACTCTTGCATTTCAACGAAAAAAAAAATCCAAAATGAACTTTGAAATATCAAGAGAAAAGTGACATGGTAAACCACGACAAAACACTACTGAAATAATCCAACTCTTACATTTCAACGAAAAGAATCAAAAATGAACTTTGAAGCATCAAGAGAATGTAACAGTGACAAGGTAAACCACAAGAAAACAGTACTGAAATGTTCCAACTCTTACAGTTCAACGAAAAAAAAAAAAAATCAAAAATGAACTTTGAAACATCTTCAGAATGTAGCAGTGACAAGGTAAACCACGACGAAACACTACTGAAATATTCCAACTCTTGCATTCCAACGAAAAAAAATTCAAAATGAACTTTGAACATCAAGAGAATATAACAGTGACAAGGTAAACCACGACAAAACACTACTGAAATATTCCAACTCTTACATTTCAACAAAACAAAAATCTAAAATGAACTTTGAAACATCAAGAGAATGTAATAGTGACAAAGTAAACCACGACAAAACACTACTGAAATATTCCAACTCTTGTATTTCAACGAAAAAAAAAATCCAAAATGAACTTTGAAGCATCAAGAGAATGTAACAGTGACAAGGTAAACCACAAGAAAACAGTCCTGAAATATTCCGACTCGTACAGTTCAACGAAAAAAAAATCAAAAATGAACTTTGAAACATCTTCAGAATGTAGCAGTGACAAGGTAAACCACGACGAAACACTACTGAAATATTCCAACTCTTGCATTCCAACGAAAAAAAATTCAAAATGAACTTTGAACATCAAGAGAATATAACAGTGACAAGGTAAACCACGACAAAAAACTACTGAAATATTTCAACTCTTGCATTTCAACGAAAAAAATCCAAAATGAACTTTGAAAAATAATGAGAATGCAACAGTGACAAGGTAAACCACGATAAACACTACTGAAATATTCCAACTCTTACATTTCAACAAAAAAAATCCAAAATGAACTTTGAAACATCAAGAGAATGTAACAGTGACAAGATAAACCACAACAAAAAACTACTGAAATATTCCAAATCTTACATTTCAACAAAACAAAAATCCAAAATAAACTTTGAAACATCAAGAGAATGTAATAGTGACAAAGTAAACCACGACAAAACACTACTGAAATATTTCAACTCTTGTATTTCAACGAAAAAAAAAAATCCAAAATGAGTTTTGAAGCATCAAGAGAATGTAACAGTGACAAGGTAAACCACAAGAAAACAGTCCTGAAATATTCCAACTCGTACAGTTCAACGAAAAAAAAAAAAAAACAAAAATGAACTTTGAAACATCTTCAGAATGTAGCAGTGACAAGGTAAACCACGACAAAACACTACTGAAATAATCCAACTCTTGCATTTCAACGAAAAAAAATCCAAAATGAACTTTGAACATCAAGAGAATATAACAGTGACAAGGTAAACCACGACAAAACACTACTGAAATATTTCAACACTTGCATTTCAACGAAAAAAATCCAAAATGAACTTTGAAAAATAAAGTGAATGTAACAGTGACAAGGTAAACCACGACAAAACAGTACTGAAATATGTCAACTCTTACATTTCAACGAATGAAATCCAAAATTAACTTTAAAACATCAAGAGAATGTAACAGTGACAAGGTAAACCACGACAAAACACTACTGAAATATTCCAACTCTTACATTTCAACGAAAAAATTCCAAAATGAACTTTGAAACATCAAGAGAATGTAACAGTGACAAGGTACCGCATCGTGTCTCTGAGCAATCATAGAGTACAATTGTTAGAGCCATAAGCATATTTCATGTCATTTTAAGATACGTGAAAAAAGTTGAATAATTTCGAAGTCCCCAAAAAAAATTTAGTCCAATAAAAAAGGTGTTACTACAAACAATATTTTTCTAATAGTAATAGTCACGACTAACATTTCTATATCATTCTCATTTTGAATTTGGGAAATATTAAATGTGATTTTTTGTTTTGTTTTAAGTATGTTTCATGTCACTCTATGATATGTAAAAAATTGAAAAAATATATCATGTTAAAAAAAAATTAAAAAACCAAAAAAAAATAAAAAAAAATGGGGGGGGGGAGAGGGGGGGTGTGCCTTACGTTCAACAAAAGAGAATGTAATAGTGAGAAGGTAAACCACGACAAAACACTATTGAAATATTCCAACTCTTACATTTCAGCGAAAAAAATTCAAAATGAACTTTGTTGCATCAAGAGAATGTAACAGTGACAAGGTAAACCCAGAGAAAACACTACTGAAATATTCAAACTCTTAAAGTTCAACGAAAAAAAAATCAAACATAAACTTTAAAACATCTTCAAAATGCAACAGGGAGAAGGTAAACCAAGACAAACACTACTGAAATATTCCGACTCTTACATTTGAACGAAAGAAATCCAAAATGAACTTTTAAAAATCAAGAGAATGTAACAGTGACAAGGTAAACCACGACAAAACACTACTGAAATATTCCAACTCTTACATTTCAACGAAAAAAAAATCTAAAATGAACTTTGAAACATCAAGAGAATGTAATAGTGACAAGGTAAACCACGACAGAGCCCTACTGAAATATTCCAACTCTTACATTTCAACGAAAAAAAAATCCAAAATGAACTTTGAAACATCAAGAGAATGTAACAGTGACAATTCCAACTCTTACATCTCAACGAAAAAAAAAATCCTAAATGAACTTTGAAACATCAAGAGAATGTAACAGTGACAAGGTAAACCACGACAAACACTACTGAAATATTCCAACCCTTACATTTCAACAAAAAAAAATACAAAATGAACTATGAAACAACAAGAGAATGTAACAGTGACAAGATAAACCACAACAAAACACTACTCAAATATTCCATCTCTTACATTTCAACAAAAAAAAAATCTAAAATGAACTTTGAAACATCAAGAGAATGTAATAGTGACAAAGTAAACCACGACAAAACACTACTGAAATATTCCAACTCTTGCATTTCAACGAAAAAAAAATCCAAAATGAACTTTCAAATATCAAGAGAATGTAACAGTGACATGGTAAACCACGACAAAACACTACTGAAATAATCCAACTCTTACATTTCATCGAAAAAAATCTGAAATGAACTTTGAAGCATCAAGAGAATGTAAGAGTGACAAGGTAAACTACGACAAAACACTACTAAAATAATCCAGCTCTTACATTTCAACAAAAAAAATCCAAAAGGAGCTTTGAAGCATCAAGAGAATGTAACAGTGACTTGGTAAACCACGAAAAAACAGCACTGAAATATGCCAACTCTTTCATTTCAACGAATGAAATCCAAAATTAACTTTGAAACATCAAGAGAATATAACAGTGACAAGGTAAACCACGACAAACACTACTGAAATATTCCAACTCTTGCATTTCAACGAAAGGAATCCAAAATGAACGTTGAAACATCATGAGAATGTAACAGTGACAAGGTAAACCACGACAAAACACTACTGAAATATTCCAACTCTTACATTTCAACGGGAAAAAAAAATCAAAAATGAACTTTGAAACATCAAGAGAATGCAAGAGTGACAAAGTAAACCACGACAAAACACTACTGAAATATGCGAACTCTTACATTTCAACGAATGTAATCCCAAATGAACTTTGAAACATCAAGAGAATGTAACAGTGACATGGTAAACCACGACGAAACACTACTGAAATAATCCAACTCTTATATTTCAACGAAAAAAATCCAAAATGAACTTTGAAGCATCAAGAGAATATAACAGTGACAAGGTAAACCACAAGAAAACAATACTGAAATATTCCAACTCTTACAGTTGAACGAAAAAAAAAAATCAAAAATGAACTTTGAAACATCTTCAGAATGTAGCAGTGACAAGGTAAACCACGACCAAACAATACTGAAATATTCCAACTCTTGCATTTAAACGAAAAAAAATCCAAAATGAACTTTGAAACATCAAGAGAATGAAACAGTGACAAGGTAAACCACGACAAAACACTACTGAAATATTCCGACTCTTGCATTTCAACGAAAAAAATCTAAAATGAACTTTGAAATATCTTCAGACTGTAGCAGTGACAAGGTAAACCACGACCAAACAATACTGAAATATTCCAACTCTTACATTTCAAGGGGAAAAAAAAATCTAAAATGAACTTTGAAACATCAAGAGAATGTAACAGTGACAAGGTAAACCACGACAAAACACTACTGAAATATTCCAACTCTTGAATTTCAATATTCCAACTCTACTGAAATATGCCAACTCTTACATTTCAACTAATGTAGTCCAAAATGAACTTTAAACATCAAGAGAATGTAACAGTGACAAGGTAAACTACGACAAAACACTACTGAAATATTCCAACTCTTGCATTTGAACGGAAAAAAAAAATCCAAAATGAACTTTGAAACTTCTTCAGAATGTAACAGTGACATGGTAAACCAAGACAACACTACTGAAATAATCCAACTCTTATACTTCAACGAAAAAAGTCCAAAATGAACTTTGAAACATCAAGAGCGTGTATCCGTGACAAGGTACCGCATCGTGTCTCTGAACAATCATAGAGTGCAATTGTTAGAGCCATAAGCATATTTCATGTCATTTTAAGATACGTAAAAAAAAAGAATAATTTCGAAGTCCCAAGAACAAATTTAGTCCAATAAAAAAAGTACTACTACAAACAATATTTTTCTAATAGTAATAGTCACGACTAACATTTTTATATCATTCTCATTTTGAATTTGGAAAATATTGAACGTGATTTTTTTTTGTTTTAAGTATGTTTCATGTCATTCTATGAGATGTAAAAATTTGAAAAAATATATCATTTTAAAAAAATAATTAAAAAAGTAAAAAAAAACTTCAAAAAAATAAAAAAAATAGGGGGGGGGGAGGTGGGGGGTGTACCAAAAAGTTGGGGAAGGGGCCCAAAACGTTGGGGGGAGGGGGTCCCTGGTGGTTAGGGTCATTGGTGCTTATGATCCTTGGTGGTTCATAGTCATATACGTCTCACTACTTGATTTGCATGGATTTCTAAGGGTTATTCTGAATTTCATTATTAAAATTCTTTTCTTGACATCAACATCTTTATTAGTATCAACTTTTTAGTATACTATAACGTTAGACCATATTTTATATTGACAACACTGTTCAAACGGTACTTGCGTATTTTACAGAACACATCGGGGAAGTAAAGCCAGGTCAACTCACAAGACCATTTTATCATCGTTAACCATTCCCATAGATTGCTGGTATTCCAAATTTATAATAAATAAGCTATGAGTTAACAACCCCTTCAGGCCTACCTTAACTGCTAATCAGTTTAACCCTTTTTTACCACCTTCATACGATCCGATCACTAATTAGAATCAATCACACCCCTATTATTCAATCAACAATTAAGATCGTTCATAGAGTCCAATTCGCAAATGCTATACCCTTTTTCGCAAATAGATTTATTTTTTTTGGTAAATGATTTTTTGCTCTATATTTATAGTACAAAAAACATGATTATAAGCCCTCCAGCTGAAAACCAGTATTTTTAGAAAAAGACCATCTTTTGAACATGTAATATAAAGAACTTTAATTTGAATATTGAACCAGGAAAAAAAACATGTTATGGTGATAGATGAATGAACTTGGTAAAATATGTATCCTCTAAACCCGTCTGATTGCATTACACAATCTCGTCCCTAGTTCCAAATATAACATGTTTGATCACTTTATAGTTCCATAATATGGAGGGATTGGTCGCTTTTTGCAACCCGTCTGGTAACTCATGTATCGTTCATAGTAATAGGTCACTGTCCTTGGTAAGTCCATGTACCAGTTAAACTGCACTGTATATTCATGCCTCAGGCTTGTCTAATTCCATGTTTAATTCGCGCCTTTATATAAGACACTACTTACAGCATCCTAAAAACTACTACAGGTTAGAGTACAAATTGCGCTCAAGATTTCGGTTGCCTCGTCTTTACACTTCAATTTAATTTGTGTGGTGTTACAAAATAGTTTTTTTAGCTTAATTTAAAAAAAATCACAATACGCTGCTAAGAATTGGCGCATTTAGCCTACCTAAGTACCAAATTATATAGTCAAAAAACTTTCTGTAGGAGGATCGGATTGTCAATGAAATTATGGTCTCTATTACCAATAATTTTCAATATAACCTTATTCTCTCGAAGGGCAGATCTGACCTTTTTTAAAATATTGATAATGTGGGGTATTTTTCTAAATATATACCTTCCACCGCTTTCGACTCTTTAAAGGGCACTAGAGCTTTCTTTGTTCAATTTCAATCATCCACTTCTGTTCCTTAGATATTACTGGTAAGACATAGGGATAATCTGAATAAACATAGTATATTTGGAGGTAGCTCCACCCTTTCCCCCATAAGTCGTAATTCAACGTCCCCTTGCCCTACCCCCTTCAACATTTCTTGAAATTTTCAACTTCCCTCAGAAATTCCTGCGTTATTTTTAGATAAATTATTTTGATTACCTAGCACCGCATAGTATCTTTTAATTTATCTCGAAGCCTCACCGTAAATAAATTGTAAGTCTCACACGACCTTATAGTGCATAAATGTCGCTTTTGCCTGAATGGAGATAAAACAGATTAGCCCCTTCCTACAACATGGAATTGGAATTTCCCTAACCTCAACCTTCTTCCCTTCCTTTGTTCAACAGTACCTATAAGCTTCAGTCCCCAAGCCGTTTCCAGGATATTGCAGACATACCATTTCGATGGCCTGGAAACACATAGTGGTTTTTAATTTACCTCTTCCTTCCAAATCAAACTTAAAAACCAAAGTATAATCACCTACGGAACAAGTACTAACAGAACCTATCCTCTCCACACAAAAAAGTGACCCTTTGTATACCCCTTAACATGCCCTGATAGTTCTAACTTCAAGCTCTAAGCGTTCCTGAAAGATATCTGATACGCTCTTTTGATAACCTGTCTACATATAGTGCAGTTTGATCTAGTCACCATCTCCCTGAGCAATCATTAATAGTTCCATCTTATTCCCTTAGCCTTCATAATCCTACTCAATATTCCCTGAGAAGTAGTATTAGTAGTACCAGTAGTAATAAGCACATAGTGCATTTTTATTAGTTTAACATTCCCCTCAACCAAAGTAAAATCATCTACTGAACAAGTACTGACAAAACCTATCCTCTCCACACAAAAAGTGACCCTTTGTATACCTATGCGAACCTGGCAACTAAAAATCGTAGTTACACAATTCATTCCGGTCACTCGTCGCCTGTATCACGCTCTAGCATAATTATTGGCCAGAGCAAAGTACTTTGGCTCGGAGCGATTAATTAGTACAACATTTTGCGTCTAGAGGCGCTGAGGTACGCGGGGTAACTTTTGGAGAGTTTTGTCAGTACTTGTTCAGTAGGTGATTATACTTTGTTAAAAACTAACCTGATTACTTCCTTCTCCACGACTCCCTCAAAGTTTCAACTTGAACCGTTTAAGTCATTTACGAGATATTACAAATAATTAGAAAAACTAAGTGCGTTATTTGATTTACTAAGTTTCACATGTTGTTTCAAAAGCATACTCTTGAGAAACTCTGGGAATTTTGGCTCAGCAAACGGTCAAAAAGCTCCCTCAAAACAGAACTTAAGACGCAAAAAGCTTATTGGCTTGGTTCCAGGTACCTTGTGACCCGCTCCCCACTTCAGACAAAAATATTTGATTTTCTTGTCCCAAATAATGATCTTTGAAAGGTTTAGACAACGGGCAAAGACAAAGGTTTAAAACCTAGGTTTAAATAACAGGCAACTTGTGCAATTTACGGCCTATGTCCATGGATTGTAGGGTCTACGCCATACCCAGACATTTTTTTTGAACCGATCAACTATTTTGAACAAAACTAATGACTAAAAAACTGATCGGATGTCTCAGCATATAAGATAACCCTAAATCAGAGGCTTAAAGCTCCTATGTAGAAAATGCAAAATTTTGCACTTTTTCAAGGAGAATTACAGCACTAAGTAAGTAAGTAAGTATGACGGCACTAGACCCTTAAGGGCCAGACCGTCGGTGCCGATCCCCTTTTCTTGGCACTTCAGCCAGGAGCTGTAATGGGAGGGGCGACAGCCATCCTATGCTTTCGCACACCCTGATGATAGCAAGGCTGTTTTTATTTGTTTGTTGTTGATTTTTCCCTGGGAAAACGCTCATTTGAGCGGAAATCAAAGGCTCTAGTGCGCTTTTTAATGAGCAAAAGTGATTGTGTTACAGCAATGTGGTATTCCTGTCTGTTTTGTTGGCACAAAAAGCTACGCCCCAAAGAGGGAGAAAAGGCTATCAATCGAAATTCTGAGATAGCCAATCGATTTAAAATTATCAAGAAGTTATGTCTTGAGTCTCCTAGTTTCAGAGGCAGCAATACTGCAAGGTGGTACATTTACCGTACTCCTAAAGAAGCAAGTGGTGTCCGGCGTTTACCACCCGGCAACTACCCCCCGGAAAATCCCCCCTGAAAATACCCCCAACGGGAAATACCCCCCGCGGAAAATACCCCCCCCCCCCGGAAATTACCCCTCCCCCCCCGCGGAAAATACCCCCCGAGGAGAATAACCCACAAAAAATACCCGCTGGAAAACACCCCCCGCGGAAAATAACCCCCACCCCCCCCCAAAAAAAAACAAAAAAAAAATGCCCCCCGTAGAAAATAAGGCTTTCCAAGTTTGAGAATTTTATTTGAGTTATATTTTTTTTAAATTTCCGTAGGGGGGTGGAATTTTGGTACTTGTGTATTATGCGCCATTCACTCAAGTTTACGCTGTGTAAAATTCCAGAACACGCCGTTTTTTTTGTTAGTTTCTTCGTTACTTTAGAAATAAATTTGCACTATAGATTTTCACATTAGGGGGGGGGGGGGTGGGGGTAAGCATAACGGGTCTGCATGCAAAGTGTGTTTGGTACAATTATTCTGCATATTAGATAGATAGACAAATAAGTTTATTTTAAAGCCAAATATACGGCCATGAACACAGTAAAATAAAATAAATCAATATAGTGGTTGGGAGAATTTTAAATAGTTTCCAGGAGATGAAATTTTAAGAAAAAATTTTACGCTGGGTGAATTTGCAAGAATTCATATACATAATTTCTTTATGTCTTGCTTTCTCTTTGCCGATTTAGTTTTACGCGTGGGTATGTTAAGGATAATTGTCCGGGGTAAATCTTCGCCAGGACTAAATTGTCCAGAGGATATTTCTATGGGGAGTGGTATTTTTCATGGGGGAGGGGATTTTTTGGGGGTTAAGCACCCCCCCCCCCTCCATTCACTATATTCATTTATGTTATGAATAGTAGTCCTGTTAAGGCTACATAAAATTCTATGAAGTGGCGTATAAGTGCACACAACCTTTTATAGAGGAGAGAGATTAAATCCTTATGATGGTTAAATGAGATGGGAAAATTTGAACTTGAAGACTCAAAGAGCACATTTTTATGTTCATTCTTTTACTTTCACTGAGACTCCAGATTAATATAGAAAGAAGGGCGCGGGCAGAATTAAACTCTCTTCATTTCCAAGAGTGCTTTTGAACTAAACCTGTGAAATGGGTACCGTGTGATAGCTCAAGAGGGAGCTTAACTGAAACATTGATCATTCTTTTAACGAGGTTAAAATGAAAATGTTTGTTTTGTTCCTATGTTTTATATATTTTAATGTTTCCATGTTTCCCGGAGAGACATTGCCCTTTGGGCCTCTTTGCTTGCGTCCATCGGGGATATCAGAGGCAACGCTATAGCTTTGCCTATATTAAAGGCCATAGGGCTCCAATGTTTTATTATTTATTTATTTATTTCTTATTATTTTTTTCCCCAGAGGCACTTCATATGGAAGGACTCGTCGTAAAATCTTCAAAGGGGGGTCATTCGATTGACAATCGAGAGTTCTAGTACCCTATTAGTAGAGATGCCATAATAACTCGTGACAGGGCTCCATATATGGGCATAGCCTCCCTAGGGAGAACACGTGGTTAATGGGGTCAATGACCTCTTTCTCCAGGGGTGTTTTGGCCAAGTGCCGGCTAGGGAAGAATGTTATGATCCGGAAATAGTATTTGTTGTTGTTTCCGAGGCAAATGTCAATGTTGTTGTTGTTTTTGGCCAAGTGCACGCTCTCAGCGAATGTTATGATCCAGAAATAGTATTTGTTGTTGTTGCTCGAGCCAAATGTTATGAGTTTCCAGGAAACAGTTAGATCACGTGTTTCCTTCTCAGCCAATCAGAGGGCTTGCTTACATAACAATTTGACCTAGATATTTCGTATATAACGGGCATGCAATGTGATTCAATTATCAGAAAGTATTTTGACACAATTGAAACAACAATGGATAAATTTGATGAGCTTGAGGCCTTGGCAGCCACAATTTACCATGTAAGTGCATTTTTATTTTCAAGCGAATTTTCCTTGGACAACCTCCAGTATATTCAGCTAAAACGTAAATATATTCCTTTACCCTCAAACCCCCCCCCCCCAAACCTAACCACCATACAATCTTTATACTCAATGCAAAACGTGAATATATTCCTTTACCCTCAAAACCTAACCCCCCCCCCCCCATTTTTTTTTACAATCAAATTCTCGCAAATAGAATTAATTATCCTTTCGTTAAATTCCTGTTTTTTATTTTCAAATAAAATTATTTTCCTTGGTCACCCTCCAGTATATTCAGGTGCCCCCCCCCCCTTCCCCATACAATACAAACATCGCTATACAATCTTTATACTCGATGGAAAACATAAAATATATTCTTTTTACCCTTCAAAACCTAACCCCCCCCCCCCTCACTGTTTTACAACAAAATTCTCGCAAAAGAAATAATTATCCTTTCGTTAAATTTATGCAATTTCAAGTGTTCTATATCCTAGCTAAAAGCGACCATTGACTTCCGTCACTGTTGTTATTAACCCGCTCTTGTTTTGACATAATGCTCTATGTCAGGTTAAAATTAGCTTTCACCCTTTTTCCGATTTTGT
This sequence comes from Artemia sinica, assembly GCA_027921565.1. Classification (NCBI taxonomy): domain Eukaryota; kingdom Metazoa; phylum Arthropoda; class Branchiopoda; order Anostraca; family Artemiidae; genus Artemia; species Artemia sinica. Next base: position 56,797,335 of record CM051256.1, on the reverse strand, counting down.
TTACAAACGCGGTCAAGTCATTGGAACTATTCTTCCGTCAAATTAAAACAGTTTCAGACAAAAAGAGATTGCAATAATTAAGCTAGGCCAACACAACCTGTATGGAAGTAGAGAAACGAGTTATTTTCAAATTAAGGTCTAACAATATATTTAGAACATTATGTAAAAGGGGGGGGGGCAATGCCTCGCTTCTAACAGCTTCGTTGTAAAATGAAAACAAACTGTGCAAGGCTAGAAAGAAAAGTCCTTAGGAGTTGCAAGAAGCTTATATTATGTGTAAATTGAATAGCATTTTAACCTATGTTTGCAAAATTTAGGTCTATAGACCGCTGAGTTAACGATCTAATTTAAAGCCTATAGACTGGAAAATTTAATATTTTTCTAAATGGTAAAAATAGCAACAATGATTCCTATCCTATGGTTATAGACTACTGATTGTCTAATAAAAACGTTTGATTTCTAAGCCTAATATGTTTCTCGTGAAATTTTTACTTTTTGCGTTACTGAAATGAGATAAATGCTTTTCTAAACAAAATTATATGGATGATGATACTAACTTTCTTTCTGTAAAAAAGGGGCAAACTATTTTGAAACTAATTTTTTATCTTCTTTTTAAGGCAAATTATGAAGAATGCGTGCCCCCTCCTTCCAAGAGAACAAGAGAGGGTGAGGCAGCCCCAATACAGTCCGGTCAAAAACCGAAAAGACAGTGGGCCGCAAGGGTGGAGAACCCCGCTATACAAGCTAGCGACATCGATACTGCATCTATGCAAGCCCCTCTTAATCGAGCCTCAATGCCACCTCGTCAAGTGCAGCCATCTGTGCCAGCCCTTGGCTCGACTGCAGAAGTCACAGCTCCTGCACAAGTCGCAGTCCAACCTGCGCCAGAAACTAATGACATCGCTTGCACATCCGCCCTCCTTGGACCTCTAATAGCTGCCCCATCAACGCTAGGTCAGGAGGTTACCCTCCAGCATGCACTACCTGGACCTTCGGGCACCCAAGCCCAGGTGGATTATACAAATGTAAGCATTTTTTTCCTACCTATCTATTTCTTCCAATGTTTTTATCTTTTTCAATCCCAATATAAACTTATCTCTGCGAGATATTAACCCCCCCCCCACAAACCTAACCACCATACAATCTTTATACTCAATGGAAAACGCAAATATATTCTTTTTACCCTCAACCCCCCTTCCATTGTCTTACAAACCCAAATTCTCGCAAAAGAAATAATTTTTCGTTAAATTCCTTCTATATTTCCAGCTAAAGTGTCTGCCGACTTCTGTCAATTCTTAGACATTAAGCCACTATATTTTGACATAAGCTCTCCGCACAAGCATATAAATAGATCTGTTTCATCCCCTTTTCCTGTTTTGTTCTATCATTAGCGACGGTTAGTGGTTAGGGCACCTAGTCTAGGCTTTCAATGCTTTTACGTAATTCTATTGTTTGGCCAAGAAAATTAGCTATGAATTGTCTGCAAATTAGCGTTAGATTTTTGGGAAATTGGAATTCTATGTAAGAGCGAAACAAGTTATACCCCCAAAAATAATGATTGCTATTTATGACATCGCTGAAAAGGGGGGGCATAGTTGCCCTCGAATCTTTTTGGTCACTTAAAAAGCGCAGTCAATTACTGCTAATACTCACCGCCTTTGAAACTCTATTCCATTCACATAGTTTTAAGAAAGAGATTATCCCATCTGTCACACATCAGCATCCTAATTTACACTGAATATTTCTATCGTGCCAAAGATTTTAGCGATGGGGAAAGCGAGTTAACGGTTCTCGACATTTTGAAGTTCAATCCTGAAACACTCGCGCGACGGGTCACAATAATGAGTTTACTGAACCTGTATGGAATTAGAGAAAAATACATCAACTTTTGACGGGCATTTTGTAAAGGGGGCCGGGAAGAGCTGTGGGAAGCACCACGGGGAAGCGCTGCGGGCCCGAGAAGCGCCTCGGGCCCCGAGAAGCGCTGAGGGATGCGCCGCCTTCCAGAGAAGCGCCGCAGGATGCGCTGCGGGCCCGAGAAGCGCCGCAGGATGCGCCGCAGGGATGCGCCGTGGGGTCAGGAAAGCGCCGCAGGATGCGCCGCAGGGATGAACCGCGAAAAAAAAATTTGAACACTGAAAATAAACGAACAAATTGCCGCCTTCTATGTCATATCTTAGATTATCTTAAGTTGGAACTTTCAGTTGAATTAACCAAATGTTATTAAGCAATAATCCAAATTTTAACAGTAGGGGTGATTTGAACACTTTGAAAATAAGCTATTTTTCATTTATAGGTTGGTGCATTGGTCCCCTACTCACCATCGAGTGAAGAAGAGGAAGAAGAGGCAATGGAGTTTCAGGACAATTCAGCCATCAGTGACTGGCACGATATTATTAATTCCATTGATGTACCATCTAATATTGATGAGTATTTAAATGATTTTTTTTAATGTAGAACCTAGCACAGTTGGGCAAGGTAATGTTCCTGAGGCGGACTTGCCTTTGCTAAGCCCAAACACTTTACAAATTTTAGAGGGTTTTACAGGGAACCCTCCTCCCACTGATTACCTACTTCCACTTCAAACAACTGAAGTGGAGCACAGCCCTATTATTGAACAATGTGGGGGAGGGGGTAATATACAAGAGGGGGGTACGACTTTTCCAGACTTTCAATTGTCGAATACAATTTTAAATAATATAGTTGTTTTCACTGCAACGTTTGGGGATCCATTTAATACACTTATGGGGGTAAATTTTGTTTTTGATCCCGTAGAAATTGTGCATGCCTATGTAGATAAAATTCGTGCACTACTGGAGAACCAAATTCAATTGTTGGGGGGTAGGGATTCAATTAAGGTTTCTATTGTTTTAAAGGTTTTTTATTTGAATGAGGGGAAAAGCGAGGTTTACTATCATTTTATACATTCCGAGATGCGCGTAATTTATCCAAATTTAGAAAATTTTGAGGGTGTTTTTAGTGAGTGGGTAGGGCAAATTATTGCGCATCTTGAGAACTATAACGAAAATGGGAGCGGGTCTGTAGTTTTATTTATTGAAAATTTAAGTGTAGCTATTTGTAAATTTAAGAAAGATTTTATTTTAAGAGGGGGGCATTGGGGCACGGGTACAGTTTTAAAATATAATCCAGATCTAGAAGGTTGTAAAGGTGTCCAGCAGATTTGTTTTGAAACAGATCAAAAATGTTTCAAGTATGCTTTCCTCATATCAACATACGAGCCTCTAGCACGTGACGCTACCAAGAAGAATTTAGATCACTGGGCTGTACATGGGAAGGACGGGTCCGATTTTCCCATTGTAGATTTTTCTTGCTTAGAAGGAAAATACCCAGTAACGCTAAGATCCATTGTCACTTTTGAAAGGGCTAATGCTCATTTAAATATCGGCGTTACTGTGGTTCAGTATGAAACAGAATTTGAAGATGGGGCTCGTTCTAAAAAGAAGGGGGTGGTCTTCCCGGTAAGGGGCCCGTCAGTTGATTTGGTTAAACACTGGGTTTTTTGCTTTACACACCGCCTAGTGAACCAAATACAATCGGCCATTTTAACCCTATCACTGACATTAGTAGAGTTCTGGGGGAGGGTAAAAAGGGGCGGGGGGTATGTTTCTACTGTCCCACATGCCTGTCTCGATTCCGTAGTGATATAAAACTACGGGATCATATGAAGCATTGTAGCCGACACGGATATCAGACAGTGGAAACGGTTTCAGGGGATAGGGCCATTCTACGCTTTAAAAATTTCCAAAATACCCTTCTCCAATGCAACAAAATATTTTTGGACTGTGAAGCTAAGCTGGTGGAGGTGAATGATCCCCAATATCCAAACCGAATCAAAGAACATCAGGCCATTGCAGTGTCCTATGCTCATGCGCAAAGAGACAGTTCTAACACCATGCGGTTGTTAGAAATAGTTGAGACATTGGATGAGAATGAGTGCATGGTCAAGGCACTGACTAAACTGATTGGCATGGCTAATGGTGCTATTTCTCGTTTGAGAAATACGCATTATCCAATGGTGCTGTCTGCAGAGGATCGTCTCGCGATTAAAAATCAAAAAATATGTTGGGTTTGTAAGGGGGAGTTTGTAGAGGAGGATAAGGGAACTAAAGGGAAAAGAGGGGGGAGGGGGAAAGTCAGAGACCATGATCACTTGTGGCAGGAAATATCATCTGGGGGTAGTAATTTTAGGGGGGTAGCGCATCAATCGTGTAACTTAAATGTTAGCCAACAGTTTTTCATCCCTGTTTTTATTCACAATTGTAATTATGACTTAAAATTTATTTTACCGGCACTGGCACGTATGCACAGGGAGGGAAGGGGAGTAGACAGTCCATGGGTAAATAATTCATTTACCTATAACATTATTCCCAAATCGGCCGAGAAGTTGTTGCTTCTCGAACTGAAATGGCAGGTAGTGGATAATGAGCGTACGTGCTGGAATAAAATTAGGTTTTTAGATTCTTTTAGTTTTTTTCCCAAGGCATTGAGTCAACTAATTCAAGTGCAGAAAAGCGACAATTTTGATAGCTTTCCCTTGCTTAAACAGCACTTTCCAGACAGTGAAATGTATGACTTATTAACCAGCAAAGGTGTATATGCATATGATTATTACTGTTCTGGCGCTCGCTTAAGCGAGGAGAAACTACCTCCAATTGAAGCTTTTCACAATTCACTGACAAACAGTGAATGCACAGCCGAGGATTATGAGTTTGCCAAGAAGGTGTGGCCTAAGGGGGATTGTAAAAATGGGTGGGATTATTGTAGACTGTACTTGGCCAGTGACGTTCTAACTCTATTGGATATAGTCTGTAAGAATACAGACCAGATCTATTCAGAGTTCGGGTTAGATATAGGATATTATTTTTCTACACCCCATTTAGTGATGGATTTAATTTTAAAAATTAGTAGGGAGGAAATAGGCCTAATCACTGACGTAGATCAACACCTTTTTGTAGAGCGTTCAATGAGGGGAGGGTATGTTTTTCACGGGGACCGCGTCTTATCAACCGATCCGAGCGGACAAAGCACCGGTGTAAAGTCAAATGCAGTGTTCTTGGACATGAACTCGTTGTACCCCTCAGCAATGTCCCACTAATCTTTGCCGTGTGGGAACTATCAATGGCTTGAGAATCCTTGTGAGTTCCCCGACATTAACACCGTCGAGGACAATGGGCCACAAGGATGGTTCTTTGAAATTGACGGTCACATTCCGCTGGCGCTTCACGACTCAGTCAAAGATTTTGTTTTTCCCTGTATCAATCGACCAGTGACCAGGGACTCGCTGATCCCCTACAATCGGTCATTGGTTGAGGATATGGGGATGCATTGGACTCCCTCTAAACAAAAGCTGATTGCTGATTTGGACCCTAAAGAGAATATCGTTGTTCACCATGTGCTTTTGCACTGGATGGTCAACAATGGTTTCAAGATCACCAAAATACATAGGGTCCTGCAGTTCAATCAGCGACCATATTTGAAAACGTTTATCGATACTTTTGTCGATAAACATTCTAGGGCAAACTCCAAGGTAGAGAAGGAATTGTACAAGCTCAAACTCCAAGGTAGAGAAGGAATTGTACAAGCTCATTCTAAATTCAGCGTTTGGCAAAATGTGTGAAAGCGTACGTAACAGATCTCGCTGCGACGTCGTGACTGACCCTCTAGAGTGTGCACGAATTATTGCCGATCCCAATTTTACATCATTCACGAGCATAGAGGCCGGCATGGTTCTTCTACAGAGGAAAAAGCGAAATGTGGTACTGAACAAGAATATAGCAGGCGGTAGTTCAGTACTAGAAATTTCAAAAAAGCTCATGTTGTCGTTCTTTTACAATGTGTGCAAGGTGCAATGGCCACGGGAGGGGGAGGTTCAAGTTTACTATGGGGATACAGATTCTCTGCTGTTAAAGGTAAATGGGACTGAAGATTTATTGGGTGATTTGCAAAATGGGGAGCACATCAGCTCGCGGATGGATTTCACCAACTGGAATCCATCCCTCTACCCCCAGTTGATGAAACGTCAAGCCCCCAACCAATTATTAAAATTAAAATCAGAGACGGGGAGTGATTTGACATCCAGGGGGTGTTCCCGGGTCCCAAAGTTTATTGCGTTGAAACACATAGTGGGGATGAAAAGAAGACATGTAAAGGGGTGCCTACACACTTTGTAAAGAGCAATTTCAACATGAGTGTGTACAGAGACTGTGTAGAAAGTAGCCTAGTGCCAAGAGCACAAGTGCTTGCAATTCGCTCTCTACAGTATAGAAATTATACTGTGAGAGTGGAAAAAAATGCAATGTCATGTATATCTGACAAGGTCTATGTGCTCGAGAATGGTGTGAGTGTCCTGCCTCATGGCCACTATCGTATTTCAGATCGAGTTGAATGCGTAGACTATCGTAATCAACTTGGTCTGGATAAACTAACCTAACTAATCAACTAACCACCACCACTCAACCTTTCATAAATTAACTAACCACCCAACCCGTTCATAAATTAACTAACCCAATCTAACCTTAACCTAACTTTAACCTAACCTGCAGTAGCAGTGACGACAACTATTGTTTTTCCATCGCGGCTCCCGGGGGGTGGGGGACCCTTCCTGCGGCTGGCTCCCGGGGGGTGGGGGACCCTTCCCGCGGCCGGCTCCCGGGGGGGGGCCCTACCTTTAAATTCACTGTAATGTTCAACTGTGCTAGTTCCAAGTGTATTTTGTATAGAAAAGTGTTTTTTGTTGTATAGAAAAGTGTTGTACAGAAAAGTGCAGTAGATGGACAAAGGTGTTGTACAGAAAAGTGCTGTACAGAAAAGTGCTGTAGATGGACAAAGGTGTTGTACAGAAAAGTGTTTAAAGACAATATTAATGGACAAAAGTGTTGTACAGAAAAGTGTTATTGATGGACAAAAGTGTTTATTTATAAAGTGTTATCATTGTTCATGTTGAATAAATAGAGTTTTCATGTTGACCAAGTGTTCATGTTGAACAAGTGTTCATATTGCTGTAATAAATGTTGCCATGAAATATTGTTTTTGTTCTTGAATAGATAGATCTATGGGAAAATTACTATGATTTACAGTTAGTCATAGTCCGACTGTTGTCAACAGCATGTATCAATTTAAAACACCCTTCAGATCGTTTCTGTGTGGGCCCTCAATGTCGGGGAAAACAACACTGTTAGCTAGAATAATTCAAAATTGCGATAAAATGTTTTTGGAAAAACCGAAAAAAATCTACTATTGCTATAGTATTTGGCAGGAGTCCTATGATAAAATAAAAGCTATTGCCACAACCATACCAATACAATTCATAAGAGGACTTGATGTTTTCAATAGTATTGAACCGAACTCGTGGCTGATTATTGATGATTTGGCTGAATCCATTGAACAGTTCTCACAGGAAATGCTACAACTGTTAACTGTCCGATCTCATCATGAAAACATTTCCATAACCCTAGTTCTACACAATCTGTTTCATCAGAGCAAATGTATGCGAACCCTTGCTTTGAATTGCACTATCTATATTATCTATCGAGTCGTTCGTGATTCTAGCTCACTCATAACTCTCAATAAACAGATATACCCCGGCGCCCCAAAATTTCTGTTGTCAGCGTACACTCAGGCGACTAGCAAGCCCTACGGTTACATTTTGCTGGATCTTAATCAGAGCACGCCCGAGGATCTACGTGTAGTCACCGACATTTTCGACAATGAAATTACAGTATATCTTCCGGTGAACAGTAGAAAAGGCTATTAGTTGCCATTATGACACTGAAGAAACTACATGAACAACGGCATTTATTTTCCGTTTTAAGCACTTCAAAACCCTTGCTTAGGAAGGCCATACTCAAACATGGTGTTGACAACGATTTCATTAATCTAATACCTGAACTTTGTTTAAATTTAACTGAGGGCAATGTTCAACTGCCAGAAGGTGTTAGACAACAGACAAAGCAACATCGTTCCACTGTACGTGCCTTGGCTTGTAAAAACAAGGGAAACAAATTTAAAAGAAAACGGCTCCTTCAGGCAGGCGGTAGCTTTTTCACACTTTTACTGCCAATAATTGCAGGACTTGTAAACAGTTTTCTCTAGAGAATGGCAAAACCCTATAAATTGACACCATTTGAACTTGTCCTCTCGCCCATCGAACATTTTGAAGACAATCTAAGCAAATTCATTAATGACGAGAATATTGCCGATGACAAAAAACTGCTTTTACTTCAAGATGCATTGCGACGTATGGACAAACATAGACCTTATCGTGAGAGACCCGCCGCCGATCCCTCTAAACAGGAAACATCTCTTCAAGATTCTGCACAATCAAAGGAGAAGAAATTGAATTCAATTATAATGAAAATTGGAAACATATTGCCACTGACCTATCGAGAACAGAGTAAAAGAGTATTATCTTATCTCGTGTTGGAAACTGGTGATCAAGTTCAAGTTTATAGCACAGGGAAACGAATTATAATTCAGGGAAAAAGTTATAATCTAGTTGATTTAATTTGTGATATGGTGACGAATCGTAAAGGACTCTTATCCTTTGACGATAATCTATACACCTTTCTAAGTGTATCAAACTTTCACAAAAGTCTTATTGGCAATAAGCAAATTCTAAAGAAACTAAGAGAATATAGTCCAACAACAACGCCAACACCATTTAAAAAAGAAGGAGAAGATTCAATATTTGAAAATACTAGCACTACTGATTTTACAACACCTGTGGCTGCTAGTCAAAAGCGAAGACGAATTGATTCACCCTCCAGTGTGCAAAAGGGGAGTGGACATTACACAACGTGTTTGCGTTCAAAATGGTTGAAGTTCTGAAAGGTGTCTATGAAAATATTGGTGAAGCGGGAAGCTTAAGTTCTCCCAAAACGCTTTCTAGAGTTGTCTCCGGTACCACATTGAAAAATGCAAAAGAGTATCTAGAGAATGAACCGAGTTACACACTGCATCGGAATCGCAGGCTTCGTGGCAAACAATATCGACAAAATAAAGCCTTTTTCCCTCTGCATATAATGCAAATGGATCTATTAACTCTAGACACAGTTCAACGGCGTCACAATGCACCCTACAAATATATTCTGGTGGCAATCAGTGTCTTTAGTCGCTATGCCTATGCCATTCCATTACGGTCAAAGAGAGGTGTTGAAGTTGCTCGGGCCATTGAAAGTATTCTTGAACAGGATTCATATAGAAAAATTCAATCGGATCGTGGCAGTGAATTTGTTAATCCTCATGTGCAAAAGGTTCTATTGAAATATAATACATCACTTTATCAGAGTCACAGCCCGATAAAGGCTGCATTGGCCGAACGATTAATAAGAACGATTCGTCTATTAATTTCAAGATATTGTACATTGAAAAATACACCGGCTTTTATTCATGATCTAGATAAAATCATGCAGATATACAACCATCGACCACATCGATCTCTATCCAACTCTAGCCCTCGGGATGTTCATTACAGTGAAAATACATTTGATGCTTTTCTAAAGCAATACTCCAATGACAATGAGAAGAAAAAGAAGAAGAAATTTAATGTAGGTGATACTGTTCGAATTAATAGAACCACCAATATTTTTGAAAAGGGGAATTATTTATGGAGCACCGAACTTTTTAAAGTGTCCAAAATCCTAGACACCGAGCCCACAACGTATCGACTGCGAGACACCAGAGATGATGAGATTCTCGGTGGTTTTTATGAATATGAACTGCAAAAAGTTAGAAACACTAGTGAAATTTATCAAATTGAAAAGATATTAAAGAGTCGTACACGCCATGGCAAGAGACAGTTGCTTGTTCGCTGGCTAGGATACAACTCGGATTTTGATTCTTGGGTCAGTGCTGAAGATATTAACAATGCCCAATGATTTCTATGTGACTTTCATGTCCAATGTTTCTGATCCCCTCTACAATGATCTGAATAAAACAAGTGATTTTTGGACGAAACTCTCCCCACCATCAAATTCGACGGAAAGTATGAAGTGGCTCTTGTCGACTGTATTCTCAAAAATACCTATGACATCCTGAGAAAGGATCGTAAATATGAAATAAAAATTAGACCCTATGATTGGCCGCCACCACCAGGTGATCAAGAACAAATTCAAAAAATCAATTGGCTGGATTATCCATATATTGAATTACCCTACGAGGAACTCACCTGTATGAATGATTTATGTCGTACTATTAATAAAAGAATTTCCGCTCGTAAAAAAGGAGCTTTTCATTTCAACTATTCAAAGGAGGAGGGCAAGATCTACATTAGTTCACCTATTGCCAGCGAAAAGATTATTCTCAATGATAATCTAAAGGATGTTCTTGGCTTTAAGCTCAATATAATCAATGGTAAAAGTGCCGGAAACACTAATTTCATTTTTGCTGACTACCCGCCTGCCTTCTCCACAGACACTTGTATATTTCTCTACGCCTCATTTGTGGAAACATCTCGGGTCGGTAATTCAAATGTTCCCCTCCTACGAGTTCTTGAACGAAAAACCAATCAAGAGCATATTCACCACTACAATATAAAGCATCTTCAGTATATTCCCGTAAACACTTCCTATTTGGAACTCTGTCAGTTAACACTAAGAACTGAATTAGGTGATCCCATAGCAATTTCAAAGGGTTTGGCTGTGATTACATGTCATTTTCGACCCATCGTTCAACAGCAAGATGTCTAATAGAAAAGTGGTATTCACTTGTCCTGATATTGACTGCTATGTTAATACTCTTGGCCCAAGACAACAGGGCAATGGAATGGACTATTACAAGGGTCGCTCGTCAATGTCTGGCTATGGTCTTGGCAGTTGGTTTGCTAAGCTGTTTCGCCCTTCACTACCACTGGCTAGAAAATATCTTGTACCGGCTGCGACAGATTTTGCATCCTCTACACTATACGATTGGGGCTCTGGCAAGGATTTTAAAAAAAGTGCTACGGAAAATCTTAGGTCCAGTGTGCGAACCCTTGGAGAGAAATTAAAACAAAATGGTAAAGGTTTAAAAAGGTCAAGAAACAACGCATCACTCATCAGTCTCTACTCAGGACGGAAACGAAAGACATCATCCCTTTTGTCGAAGAAAAGAAGGAAAAAGCCGACACGTAGTGTAAACAGAAGCCCCAGGAAGAAAATTGTTAGATCGAAACTAGATTTCTTCTCCTAAGATGTCCTACCTGCCGCATAAGGATTCTCAACCTTCAATAACCGCCTCATTGAATCTATTCAATGCTGAAAATGTTGATGTGAGTGTCAAGCATGGATACTATGAACAATTTTATCCACTACAACCCCTCTCCGATAATATCCACTTTCAAATTTATTCCAATGAAGACTACTTTATGGACATGTCTTCAACATTTATAGATTTACAAATGAAAGTCCGGAAATCCAATAATACAATGCCAGTTCGAGCCGATGGGATATCCTATGAAAATTGTATACTACATAATTTATTTCGTCAAATTAGTGTCTACATCAATGGCACGCTGGTTAGCACAAGCAACAATCTCTCAAACTATGCAAGCTATATGCAATTCATGTTGATGACACCCAAGTCATACAAGGAATTGAGAGGCGCCTCCAATGGATATGAATATATTACTAATACTGATAGTACAGATGCACTTAAAAATGCTACAACTAGTGAATTACATCTAGTTGGAAAAATATATCATGAAATATTTAATATACCCCAATGGTTGCCGCCCAATGTTAAAGTGGATATAAAATTGACGCTTGCACCATCCAATTTCATATTGAGAAAAGAACTTGCTGCCAATCCCGATGTAAGTCTCTCCCTCACCTCAGCAATACTTCATGTACGCAAACAACAGGTTATGAGTTCTGTTGCTTTGGCCGTGGAAAAGCTAAGAGCCAATGGAAATTATATTAAACTACTTGTTCCTCATACAATCACCAATCAACGTCATATTGCCATGGGGTCAAGCACCTTCACCGATTCATCCTTTATCAATGGCGAAATCCCCTCGAAACTTGCATTGGCATTTGTAAAAAGCGCCAGTGCAATAGGATCGTGGACTGATTGCCCACATAAATTCGAGATGTTTGGACTTTCATCTCTTGTGTGCAAAGTAAACGGCATCCCACTCTACAATCTATCTTTTGATAAATCCTATAGAACATTGTATGAGTTGACTATGCAAACCCTAGATCATGATTCGCAACTATTTGAAAATGGTATAACCGAAGATATGTTTGCTAAAACACATGGTACCATTGTATTGGATTTGTCTGGCACACAGGATATGAGTATAGTACGTACGGGGACTGTGCGTTTAGAGTGTACATTTGCTGACCCATTGGCTGAGAGTATTGCACTAATCTCACTAAATCAATGTGAAACCTATTGGGAAATCACTCCCGAAGGCAGTGTTCTACTAGACTTGGCGCCATGAACACCAGTCAAATAATCAATGTATTTAATATGGATCCCTACATGTCCCAGTACAAATCCTATTGTCTGCCCTCAGACTATCTTGGAAAAATTCATAGTGCGAACAATACCTTGATTATTGTTAATAGCAGTCCATCGACTGTGCTGACGGGTCATTGGCTGTTCATCTATCAAACAATGAAGACGATTGAATTTTTTGATCCTCTTGGTCTACCCTATACATTCTACACACCCCACATCAGCAACTATATTGAGAGCAGTGGGAAAACTATTATTCAAAATCGAAAGAGGGTGCAGGATCTAACGACTAAAAGCTGCGGCTTCCATGCACTACTATATTTTGTATTCCGATGTCGCGGCTATACTTACAAGCAGTTTCTCCACATTTATAGTGACAATCCCCGTCTGAACGACTTTCTAGTGGAAAATATCCTCTCAGACCTATACAGTATTGATTTCAGTGCCCTAAGAGTAAAGTGCTTAAAAAATGTTTGTGAATTTGTTTATTAATAAAATGTATATATTCAACGATGTCTTTAAATCTTCACTTTTAGATTTCTTCATCGGTGTATAGGCAAGTGTCGTGAACCACTAATGCTGGTAAATCATTTGGATTCACTGTATATTGATCTTGATTGACTGCAAAGTCAGGGTCACATTTTCTGCAGTACAATGTAACTTCACTCTTGTCATATCTCTTTGTATAGTCAATGATACTATTTGCATTCATATTATGAAATTCACGAGTTTCAATCTGTCTATTTGAAGCAATATCACATACAGTGTTTTCAAGTGGTGAATCACATTCGGTAACTGCCAAATAAAAATCACTTGGTTTATAGTCATAGTAGGCAGTGTCGTCACAGCGATGACGTAGAAACCAGATTGTCTTGTTACCCCAACAGTTGAATCGTAGACCAGATTCCTCTTCCCAGAATAATTTAAATCCGCGACGATACCAATCTCGTAGAAATAAACTAAAATCACGTTTAGGATTCTTTCCAATCATAGCGGGGTAAGTATTCTCCCACTGATCACATTTATCATAGTGACAATTGGAGCACAGGTGCCCTCTAGGGTGAGAGTCACACACCTCTCCAAGACATGAATTACATCCTTTAATTTGTACTGCATAGCCTCTATGTAATTTACAAGGATTACATAATTTACACTTTTCACTATAGTCATCAATAATTGTACAATTCTTACATTGAGTCCAACTGCCAAGAGTGTACAAGCACAATGGACATATATAGAACATTTTTTGGTTTCCGATGTCAACTCTCTCACAGCTAAAACGAAACTGATCGTCCTCGCTCGATAAATTCAAAGTGGAGGAAAGGGAGAGGAGTAACTCTGTAACGTTACCTCTTTCGAATGACGGAGGAGCTATCTACATTGAATCTGTTGGCAATGTTTTCAAAAGTATATCCACAATATGATTCTGCCTTGTTCCAATTAATATATCAATAAATTGAGTATAAGCATTTGAATCACATTTTAAAAGTTTCATACAATAGTCCAATGGGGGAGAATCAGTTTTCATTATATTGTCAAGTGTTCCCTGAGAGAATATCCTGCGTTGAAGAGATAACTCGAGAAAATCATCATCCAAAATCAAATTTTTTTCCATAAACACTAGATTTGATCTAATTTTCTCTTTCTCAAATTTATTCATTTTTCAGTCCTTTCACTCTGACTGCTGACTCTAGACTGAGCCTGATTCGTTAGCCCTAACCAGAAAAGAAAGGGAACATTTTCGATTTCGAAACAATTTTATTGAATAATTACAACAACATCAATAATACTATGCATGTACAATTAGCGATAGAGTTTATTGTCTTCGATATGTTTCACTAATGCACTTAAAGCACATTGAAGTCTATTCACATGTGCTATATCAACTTTTGCGGTGAAACATAATTGATCTTCCATTTTAAATTTGCTCAAGGATATCACATATCTTGCATATACTGCATCCCATTCCAGACAAAGCCGCGATCCTTTCGTGATTTCCACCGCAATGTTTGGTGCTCTTGTATTATTACCATCAACTCCACTATCAACTTCTAATAGTGTAAACATTCCACTCATTATTACAAATATATATCCAAATGAGTAAAGTCAAAACTGTTCTTCTCACTCCTTTGAATTCTATTCACAGACTAATAAAACTATAGCAAAAATCCTTTCCTTATATTCCCTCCGCCGCTAATATGTAAACAAGCCCTCTGATTGGCTGGGAAGGAAACACGTGATCTAACTGTTTCCTGGAAACTCATAACATTTGGCTCGAGCAACAACAACAAATACTATTTCTGGATCATAACATTCGCTGAGAGCGTGCACTTGGCCAAAAACAACAACAACATTGACATTTGCCTCGGAAACAACAACAAATACTATTTCCGGATCATAACATTCTTCCCTAGCCGGCACTTGGCCAAAACACCCCTGGAGAAAGAGGTCATTGACCCCATTAACCACGTGTTCTCCCTAGGGAGGCTATGCCCATATATGGAGCCCTGTCACGAGTTATTATGGCATCTCTACTCCTATTTAAGGGTCAAAAGTGAATGGAAGGCAACGAACACCCCTTCCATGCCCACCATTTCCCCAAACAAATCCAATCAAAATTTTGAGATAGCTATTTTGTTCTGCTTAGTTGATTTCCAGATAGAAATTATGTTTTTGAGGAGGACAGTCCCCCACAGCCCCCAGGGCAAGGGCTATAAGTTATGCCCTGGGGGTATGTAAGCTTTATATAGGAAGCTTTGTCGTAGAAACTTCAAAAAGGGCTCATTCGATTTGAAATTCAAAAGGCTAGTGTCCTTTTTAATAGTCGAAAGTGATTGGAGGGCAACTAACCCCCCTTTCAAGCCCATCTTTTCCCCAAACACATCCAATCAAAATTTTCAGATAGCTATTTTTTTTTCAACGTTGTTGAAAATTCTGGAAATTAGGTCTTTGAGGATGACAATCGCCCCCCCCCCCAGTCCCCAGGGCAAGGGTTGTAAGTTATGCCCTGGGGGCACATAAGGTTTTTATAGAAAGCGTTGTCGTAGAAACTTCAAAAAGGGCTCATTCGATCGAAAACTTAAATGGCTAGTGCCCTTTTTAATAGTCGAAAGTGATTGGAAGGTAACTGACACCCTTCCACGCCCACCATTTTCCCAAACACATCCAATTAAAATTTTGAGATAGCCATTTTGTTCAACGTAGTTGAAAGTTCTGGAAATTATACCTTTGAGCATGACACTCCTCCCAAGGTCTTCAGGGCAAGGATTATAAGTTACGCCCTGGGGGCATATATGGTTTTTATGGAAGGAATGCTCGTATTAACTTCAGAGAGGACTTATTTTGTTGTAAATTGAAAGTTCTAGTTCACATTTCAAGCTTCAAAAGATATTGGAGGGTAACCAGCCTCCCACGCCCTTTTTTCCCAAATACACCCGATAAAAATTTTGAGATAGCTATTTAGTTAAAAATAGTTTAAAGATCATATTACGAAAACTCCGGTGTCGACACAACCCTTCAAGGCCCGGGGGTACGCGTTGCAAGTTATGCCCTGCTCGTATACACTTCAAAGAGGGCTCATTTGATTGGAAATTAAAAGTTTTAGTTCACTTTTTAGGAGTCAAAAGATATTGGAGGGCACCTACCCCCCCCCCCTCCACGCCTTTTTGTATGAAACCCATCTGATAAGAACTTTGAGATAGCCATTTTTTTTTAAATAGTTCAAAGACCATATAACGAAAACTCCGGGGTCGACAGAGCCCCCCAGGGCCCGAGGGAGGCGTTGTAAGTTATGCCCTGGGGGAGTATATGGTTCTTATGAAAGGGATGCTCGTAAAAGCTTCAGAGAGGGCTAATTTGATTTGAAATTGAAAGTTCTAGTTCAGAGTTTGAGAGTCAAAAGAGATCCGAGGGCAACTAGCCCCCCACCACATTTTATTTTTCCAAACCCATCTGATGAAAATTTTGAGATAGACATGGAGGGCAACTGCCTCGTCTCCCCACGCCCATTTTTTCCCAAATGCATCCGAAAAAAATTTTGAGATAGCCATTAAGTTAAAAATTGCTCAAAAGTCAGATAACAAAAACTCAGGTGTCCACAGTAGAATGCTTATATTGAATTCTACCGGTCCTATAGGAAGACATATCTACCGGTCCTATAGGAATCCCCATGCTATTCTACAAGACATATACACCTTTTCAAAGAAAGTTAGTATAAAAACGTGTTTGGCGAGATTACGTTCCTTGGCACCTTTTCAGAGCATGTACTTATGCAACGTGATTAAACACGCTTTTACAATCGGAATTCATTGATTGACATTTGCAAAAAAGGGGTAATTAGTGATTGGATAATTTTTTAACATGAAATCTCTGAATAAAATATTTTTTGGAGCATGTACTTGACGATGGAGAAAAAGGGTTAAAGTGATTAGCAATTACGAGCGGGGATTCCCCGCTGTTTTTTTTTTAAATCAAAAACTAGAGATTGTCAAATTGCGTATTTAGGAATTGTTTTGATGGACATTTTTGCAAAAAGGGATAAGGAATTCGCAAATTGGACACTATGAACGATATTAATTAATGTTTTGAATAATAGGAGTGTGATAGATTCTAATTAGTGATTGGATAATTTTTTAACATGAAATCTCTGAATAAAAATTTTTTGGGGGAGATAGGTTGATTGTGTACTGTATAATACACAAGTGATGTTTGGACAGTGTTGTCAATTCAAAATAGAGTTTAACGTTATAGTATACTGAATAGTTGATACTAAGAGAGATGTAGATGGCAAGAAAAGAAGTTTAATAATGAAATTCAGAACAAACCTTAGAAATGCTTGCAAATCAAGTAGTAGGGTGTATGTGAGTACGAACCATCAAGGATCATAAGCACCAATGACCCTAACCAGCAGAGACATCAACCCCCCAAAGGTCCCTTACCCCCAAACTCGAAGGGTGCCCCTCCCTCCCACTTTTTGCCCCCAACCCCCCCCCTCCCCATTTTTTTTTATTTTTTTTAACATGATATATTTTTTCACCTTTTTTTTACATGTCTTCGAATGAGATGAAACAAACTTAAATTCAGTAGTGTTTTGTCGTGGTTTACCTTGTCACAGTTACATTCTCTTAATTTTTCAAAGTTCATTTTGAATTTCTTTCGTTGAAATGCAAGAGTTGGAATATTTCAGTATTGTCTTGTTGTGCTTTACCTTGTCACAGTTACATTCTCTTGATTTTTCAAAGTTCATTTTGGATTTCTTTCGTTGAAATGCAAGAGTTGGAATATTTCAGTAGTGTTTTGTTGTGCTTTACCTTGTCACAGTTACATTCTCTTGATTTTTCAAAGTTCATTTTGAATTTCTTTCGTGAAATGCAAGAGTTGGAATATTTCAGTAGTGTTTTGTCGTGGTTTACCTTGTCACAGTTACATTCTCTTAGTATTTCAAAGTTCATTTTGAATTTCTTTCGTTGAAATGCAAGAGTTGGAATATTTCAGTAGTGTCTTGTTGTGCTTTACCTTGTCACAGTTACATTCTCTTGATTTTTCAAAGTTCATTTTGGATTTCTTTCGTTGAAATGCAAGAGTTGGAATATTTCAGTAGTGTTTTGTTGTGCTTTACCTTGTCACAGTTACGTTCTCTTGATTTTTCAAAGTTCATTTTGAATTTCTTTCGTGAAATGCAAGAGTTGGAATATTTCAGTAGTGTTTTGTCGTGGTTTACTATGTCACAGTTACATTCTCTTGATTTTTCAAAGTTTATTTTGAATTTATTTCATGAAATACAAGAGTTAGAATATTTCAGTAGTGTTTTGTCGTGGTTTACCTTGTCACAGTTACATTCTCTTGATTTTTCAAAGTTCAATTTGGATTTCTTTCCTTGAAATGCAAGAGTTGGAATATTTCAGTTGTGTCTTGTTGTGCTTTACCTTGTCACAGTTACATTCTCTTGATTTTTCAAAGTTCATTTTGGATTTCTTTCGTTGAAATGCAAGAGTTGGAATATTTCAGTAGTGTTTTGTTGTGCTTTATTATGTCACAATTACATTCTCCTGATTTTTCAAAGTTCATTTTGAATTTCTTTCGTGAAATACAAGAGTTGGAATATTTCAGTAGTGTTTTGTCGTGGTTTACTATGTCACAGTTACATTCTCTTGATTTTTCAAAGTTCATTTTGAATTTCTTTCATGAAATACAAGAGTTGGAATATTTGAACAGTGTTTTATCGTGGTTTACCTTGTCACAGTTACATTCTCTTGATTTTTCAAAGTTCAATTTGGATTTCTTTCCTTGAAACGCAAGAGTTGGAATATTTCAGTAGTGTCTTGTTGTGCTTTACCTTGTCACAGTTACATTCTCTTGATTTTTCAAAGTTCATTTTGGATTTTTTTTCGTTGAAATGCAAGAGTTGGAATATTTCAGTAGTGTTTTGTTGTGCTTTACATTGTCACAGTTACATTCTCCTGATTTTTCAAAGTTCATTTTGAATTTCTTTCGTGAAATGCAAGAGTTGGAATATTTCAGTAGTGTTTTGTTGTGCTTTACCTTGTCACAGTTACATTCTCTTGATTTTTCAAAGTTCATTTTGGATTTCTTTCGTTGAAATACAAGAGTTGGAATATTTCAGTAGTGTTTTATCGTGGTTTACCTTGTTACAGTTACATTCTCTTGATTTTTCGAAGTTCATTTTGGATTTCTTTCGTTGAAATGCAAGAGTTGGAATATTTCAGTAGTTTTTTGTAGTGGTTTACCTTGTCACAGTTACATTCTCTTGATTTTTCAAAGTTCATTTTGGATTTCTTTCCTTGAAATGCAAGAGTTGGAATATTTCAGTAGTGTGTTGTCGTGGTTTACCTTGTCACAGTTACATTCTCTTGATTTGTCAAATTTCATTTTGAATTTCTTTCGTGAAATGTAAGAGTTGGAATATTTCAGTAGTGTTTTGTAGTTGTTTACCTTGTCACAGTTACATTCTCTTGATTTTTCAAAGTTCATTTTGGATTTCTTTCCTTGAAATGCAAGAGTTGGAATATTTCAGTAGTGTTTTGTCGTGGTTTACCTTGCCACACTTACACTCTCTTGATTTTTCAAACTTCATTTTTGGATTTCTTTCGTTGAAATGCAAGAGTTGGAATATTTCAGTAGTGTTTTGTTATGGTTTACCTTGTCATAGTTACATTCTCTTGATTTTTCAAATTTCATTTTGAATTTCTTTCGTGAAATGTAAGAGTTGGAATATTTCAGTAGTGTCTTGTTGTGCTTTACCTTGTCACAGTTACATTCTCTTGATGTTTCAAAGTTCATTTTGGATTTCTTTCGTTGAAATGCAAGAGTTGGAATATTTCATTAGTGTTTTATCGTGGCTTACCTTGTCACAGTTACATTCTCCGGATTTTTCAAAGTTCATTTTGGATTTCTTTCGTTGAAATGCAAGAGTTGGAATATTTCAGTAGTGTTTTGTAGTTGTTTACCTTGTCACAGTTACATTCTCTTGATTTTTCAAAGTTCATTTTGGATTTCTTTCCTTGAAATGCAAGAGTTGGAATATTTCAGTAGTGTTTTGTCGTGGTTTAACTTGCCACAGTTACATTCTCTTGATTTTTCAAAGTTCATTTTTGGATTTCTTTCGTTGAAATGCAAGAGTTGGAATGTTTCAGTAGTGTTTTGTTATGGTTTACCTTGTCATAGTTACATTCGCTTGATTTTTCAAAGTTCATTTGGGATTTCTTTCCTTGAAATGCAAGAGTTGGAATACCATTTTTCGTTAAGTGTCAGAGTGAATAAATTCATTATCAACATCCTTTGTCAGATACATCAAATAAAATTGACAAAATCTAAATTTCAGAACGAATAAATTCATTATCAACATCCTTTGTAGGATATGTCGGATAAAATTGACAAAATCTAAGTATCAGAGTGAATATTTTTTTTATCAACATCCTTTGCCAGATACATCGAATAAAATTGATACAATATAAGTGTAAAATTGAATAAATATTTCTATCAACATCCTTTGTCAGATACATCAAATAAAATTGACAAAATATAAATTTAAGAACGAATAAATGCTTTAACAACATCCTTTATCAGATATGTCGGATAAAATTGACAGAATCTAAGTATCAGAGTGATTAAACTCTATATAAACATCCTTTTCTACGATACATAGGATAAAATTGACAGAATCTAAGTGTCAGTGTGAATAAATTTTTTTATCAACATCCTTTGCCAGATACATCAAATAAAATTGACAAAATCTAAATTTCAGAATGAATAAATTCATTATCATCTTCATTTTGTTGGATATGTCGGATAAAATTGACAGAATCTAAGTATCAGAGTGATTAAATTCTATATCAACATCCTTTTCTAGGATACATAGGATAAAATTGACAGAATCTAAGTGTCAGTGTGAATAAATTGTTTTATCAACATCCTTTGCCAGATACATCGAATAGAATTGATAAAATATAAGTGTCAGAATGAGTAAATTCATTATCAACATCCTTTTCTCGGGTACATAGGATAAAATTGACAGAATCTAAGTGTCAGTGTGAATAAATTTTTTTATCAACATCCTTTGCCAGATACATCAAATAAAATTGACAAAATCTAAATTTCAGAATGAGTAAATTCATGATCAACATCCTTTGTCGGATATGTCGGATAAAATTGACAAAATATAAGTGTCAGCGTGAATATTTTTTTTTTATCAACATTCTTTTGTCAGACACATCAAATAAAATTGACAAAATCTAAATTTCAGAATGAGTAAATTCATGATCAACATCCTTTGTCGGATATGTCGGATAAAATTGACAAAATATAAGTGTCAGCGTGAATATTTTTTTTATCAACATCCTTTGCCAGATACATCGAATAAAATTGATACAATATAAGTGTAAAATTGAATAAATATTTCTATCAACATCCTTTGTCAGATACATCAAATAAAATTGACAAAATATAAATTTAAGAACGAATAAATGCTTTAACAACATCCTTTATCAGATATGTCGGATAAAATTGACAAAATCTAAGTATCAGAGTGATTAAACTCTATATAAACATCCTTTTCTCGGATACATAGGATAAAATTGACAGAATCTAAGTGTCAGTGTGAATAAATTTTTTTTTATCAACATCCTTTGTCAGATAAATCAAATAAAATTGACAAAATCTAAGTTTCAGAATGAATAAATTCATTATCATCTTCATTTTGTTGGATATGTCGGATAAAATTGACAGAATCTAAGTATCAGAGTGATTAAATTCTATATCAACATCCTTTTCTAGGATACATAGGATAAAATTGACAGAATCTAAGTGTCAGTGTGAATAAATTTTTTTATCAACATCCTTTGCCAGATACATCGAATAAAATTGGTAAAATATAAGTGTCAGAGTGAATAAATTTTTTTATCAACATCCTTTGTCAGATACATCAAATAAAATTGACAAAATCTAAATTTCAGAATGAGTAAATTCATTATCAACATCCTTTGTCGGATATGTCGGATAGAATTGACAAAATATAAGTGTCAGCGTGAATATTTTTTTTTATCAACATTCTTTTGTCAGACACATCAAATAAAATTGACAAAATCTAAATTTCAGAATGAATGAATGCTTTAACAACATCCTTTATCGGATATAGCGGATAAAATTGACAAAATCTAAATTTCAGAATGAATAAATTCTATATCAACATCCTTTGTCGGATATGTCGGATAAAATTGATAAAATATAAGTGTCAGAGTGAATAAATTTTTTTTATCAACATCCTTTGGCAGATACATCGGATAAAATTGACAAAATCTAAGTATCAGAGTGACTAAAATCTATATCAATATCCTTTTCTCAGATACATAGTATAAAATTGACAAATTCTAAGTATTAGAGCGAATAAATTTTTTTTTATCAACATCCTTTGGCAGATACATCGGATAAAATTGACAAAATCTAAATTTCAGAATGAATAAATTCATTATCAACATCCTTTGTCAGATACATAGGATAAAATTGACAAAATCTAAGTGCCATTGTGAATAATTTTTTTTTATCAACATCCTTTTGTCAGACACATCAAATAAAATTGACAAAATCTAAATTTCAGAATGAATAAATTCTATATCAACATCCTTTGTCGGATATGTCGGATAAAATTGACAAAATATAAGTATCAGAGTGAATAATTTTTTTTTTTATTAACATCCTTTGGCAGATACATCGGATAAAATTGACTCTGTCGGATAAAATTGACAAAATATAAGTGTCAGAGTGAATAAATTTTTTTATCAACATCATTTGTCAGATACATCAAACAAAATTGACAAAATCTAAATCTCAGAATGAATAAATGCTTTAACAACATCTTTTATCGGATATGTCGAATAAAATTGGCATAATCTAAGTATCAGAGTGACTAAATTCTATATCAACATCCTTTTCTCAGATACATAGGATAAAATTGACAAATTCTAGGTGTTAGAGTGAATAAATTTTTTTATCAACATCCTTTGGCAGATACATCGGATAAAATTGACAAAATTTAAATTTCAGAATGAATAAATTCATTATCATCATCCTTTGTCGGATATGTCGGATAAAATTGACAAAATCTAAGTATCAGAGTGAATATTTTTTTTTAACAACATCCTTTGTCAGATACATCGAATAAAATTGATAAAATATAAGTGCCAGAGTGAATAAAATTTTTTTTCAACATCTTTTGTCAAATACATCAAATAAAATTGAAAAAATCTAAATTTCAGAATAAATAAATGCTTTAACAACATCCTTTATCGGATATGTCGAATAAAATTGACAAAATCTAAGTATCAGAGTGACTAAATTGTATATCAACATCCTTTTCTCGGATACATAGGATAAATTGACAGAGTCTAAGTGTCAGAGTGAATACATTTTTTTATCAACATCCTTTTCTCGGATACATAGGATAAAATTAACAAAATCTGAATTTCAGAATGAATAAATTCATTATCAACATCCTTTGTCGGATATGTCGGATAAAATTGACAAAATCTAAATTTCAGAATGAATAAATGCTATAACAATATCCTTTATCGGATATGTCGAATAAAATTGACAAAATCTAAGTATCAGAGTGACTAAATTCTATATCAACATCCTTTTCTCGGATACATAGAATAAAATTGACAGAATCTAAGTGCCAGAGTGAATAATTTTTTTTTTATCAACATCATTTGTCAGATACATCAAATAAAATTGACAAAATCTAAATTTCAGAATAAATAAATGCTTTAACAACATCCTTTATCGGATATGTAGGATAAAATTGACAAAATCTAAGTATCAGAGTGACTAAATTCTATATCAACATCCTTTTCTCGGATACATAGGATAAAATTGACAAATTCTAAGTGTTAGAGTGAATAAATTTTTTTTTATCAACATCCTTTGCCAGATACATCGGATAAAATTGACAAAATCTAAGTATCATAGGGAATAAATTCATTATCAACATCCTTTGTCGGATATGTCGGATAAAATTGACAAAATATAAGTATCAGAGTGAATAATTTTTTTTTTATCAAAATCCTTTGCCAGATACATCGAATAAAATTGACAGAATCTAAGTGTCAGCGTGAATAAATTTTTTTTATCAACATCCTTTGTCAGATGCATCGAATAAAAATTGACAAAATTTAGATATCAGAATGAATAAATGCTTTAACAACATCCTTCATCGGATTTTTCGAATAAAATTGACAAAATCTAAGTATCAGAGTGATTAAATTCTATATCAACATCCTTTTCTCGGATACATAGATTAAAATTGACAAAATCTAAGTGTTAGAGTGAATATATTTTTTTTATATCAACATCCTTTTTTCGTTTTAAGCTTGATTTTCAAGCTTAAAACGAATCAATCTATGCATTACTCGCTTTAAGATCTATTTATTCATTTATATCAATTAAAAAAACTTTTTCCACAAAAATAGTTTTTCAAAGAAAAGTAATTAACTCCATTATATCAAAAATGAGCAAAAATAAAGTCCAATAATCTACCAAGCGTGAAACTACCACAAATCAGCATCGATAAATAAATGAAACCCCAAACGAACAGATTCAGGTTCAGGTTCAGGTTCAGGTTCATTTATTATTCAATCTTACATAATGACACTAAATATATACAGATATCTGGCAGTGAGACAAGCTCGTTTTGCACAGATAAAAAAAGAAAAACAATAAAGGAATATACGGATTTTCATTCAAAATGGTAGACTTCACAAACAAATATAAATAAATCAATAAATGTAAGGTTAATTACTCACCACATCACGGCAGACACCCACCCGACGATACATAAACAACTCTCAACCAGCAATGGGACAAGAAGAAGGATATCAAGATCCGAGAGAGATCGAAAAATAAGAAAAGAATATTATTATAAGGAGAATATATTAATAAGAAAATAATATTTGACTAATAAATGTCCAAAAGGAATGATTTTATTTTATTTTTTAAAATTCCAATCGACACATCAAAATCAAAAATAGATTCATATTGGTTCCACGCGGCGACCACACTATTTCGTAGAGAAAACCGGCACCTCTCTGAAATTATCAACGGCTGGCGTAGTTTGCGTATGCTGCAAGCTAGATGAGAAGATGGCGGAGCAACTGGGAACAAATCAAAAGAAAAGAAATAACTGGGCAGTGACAGGAGATTATGATTAACCTTGAATAAAATCGAGTTAAAAGTAACTGCAAGTTCAACAGGAAGAATATTCAATAAACAATATAAACTCTTTGTAGAAGACTTACTGGGGAAAGACGCTGGGGAAGGAAGATAACTTTTTAAAATACGAAGCGCCTTATTTTGTTGCCTCTGAAGCGGAATTAAATGGGATCTGAAAGTATTCAAGTAAATAAGTGGGCAGTAATTTAGATAAGAATGAACAAGAGCGAAATAAATAGAACGCATAGCTTCGAGCGGCAAAATGAATTTCATACGTTGCATAATACCCACGTTCCTTCCAAGCTTCAATCTTATACCATTTATATGCGGCTTCCAACTCAAATTTGAGTCAACCAGCACACCAAGGTAACGAATAATTTCAACACGTGATATATCCATACCTGAAACAGATGACTTAATCAACTTCAGACATGGAAGTGCCCGTGACGTACGCGAAAATACCATAAACTTTGTTTTTGAAGTATTCAGAGCTAGCCTATTTGCCGTAAACCATGCTACTAGTCTATCAAATACTAGACTTAAATTATGTTTGACACGATCTTCATCGATTCCAGAGACACTACAGGCTGTGTCATCTGCGAAGAGAACGGTCAGCCCTAGGTCCTCAACTGAATTACTAATATCATTAACATAAATTAGAAACAACAGAGGGCCGAGAATTGAACCTTGGGGCACTCCAACTTTATTTGACTGGTTCGAAGACGTTGATATAACTTCGCCCCCATCAATACACTGGACTCTATCGCTTAAATATTACAATATTATCGATTTAGCCGGACCACGTATACCACAATTAGACAATTTTTCATTTAAAATCATGTGACAAATAGTGTCGAACGCTTTCCGTATATCCACGAATATAGAAGCTGGAATTTCACCCTTATCCAAGGCATCATGAATAAACTGGGTTACTGCCAAAATAGCATGCTCAGTAGAATGTCCTTTTCGAAACCCGAATTGGGACTTACTGAAAAAACTATTCTTGTCAAGAAAATTTACAATCCTCACGTACAAACAACGTTCAATAATTTTTCCGAAAGCAGATAGAATAGATATGGGCCTATAGTTAGACGGATCATTTATGTCTCCCCCTTTGTGTAGTGCAATGACACGGGCGGACTTCATACATGAAGGGAAGATACCATTCTTGAAACAAAGATTAATTATGTGCACAAGAAAATTTACTATACTAGGCATAATCGATTTAAGCAAGTTCGTAGAAGATCCGTCGATTCCTTCTGAGTGTTCATTTTTGAGTTGATGAAGTACAAGCATCAATTCAGCAGACGAGACTGGAGTGAGGAATATGGATCGGTCAGTAGAAGAGGGTAGAAAACTTTTGAAATCAGCAGAATTTGGCGTTGATTTTTGGGATGCCTCTTCCGACGTCTTTTCACCTATTTTAGCGAAGTGCGTGTTGAGCATGTTGGCGACGTTAAGTTTTCCTTTAACAGCTGTATCACCACCTGGGGGCATCATTTCGTCCGGAAAAGAATTCAACTTTTTTTTGCCGATACAATCGTTTATTAATGTCCATACCTTCTTAGGAGATCCATGCGCGCTATTGAATGCCTTCAAATAGTAGAGCTGTTTAGCAGACCTGAGAGCCTTGGTTAAGCAATTTCTGTAAGCTTTAAAAAAGGCTTGATTTGTTTCATCGGGA
Source organism: Artemia sinica (assembly GCA_027921565.1). NCBI lineage: Eukaryota > Metazoa > Arthropoda > Branchiopoda > Anostraca > Artemiidae > Artemia > Artemia sinica. Next base: position 56,770,475 of record CM051256.1, on the reverse strand, counting down.
TTCGATAGATATATTTTATACAGCCTGTTCTTTGATTGGATTGACCTTAGTAGTCCTCGTGTAATCCAAGGCTTTTTAGATCTGTTGTAACGTCTTAGACGGGTCGAAGACATCGGACAAGCCACATTAAGTGCTGTGGTAAATTCGTTGACAAAATACTGTGAAGCTTGATTTACATCCTCGCAGTCTAAGCACGGAGAGGGGTCAATTTTAAGCAGCAGTTCATTCAACCGCTGAACAGATGTAGCATCAAGCCTTCTAGTTGTTTTGATCGGAGTTGCCGTTTGTCGCCCAGTTTTTATCTCCATCAAAAGCATAAAGTGGTCTGACGTGTCATCGATAATAACATGACACGAATCAAATTCCATATTCAGAAAAATATTGTCGATTACCGTTGCTGTCGAGCTTACAACTCGAGTTGGAATACGACAAGCTGGGAGAAGCCCCAGCGAAAGACAAAGTGTCAGAAAATCAACAGCCGAAGGCAAATATTGTGTAGATGAAAGATCATGACCAGCATTACTTATATCAATATTAAAATCCCCAATGTACATAATCTTCCGACTTCGCTCGATTGCGATCGAAGAAAACGCTTCCAGCTTACTTATGAAATGTTGCACCGAAGAGCTAGGTGGTCTGTAAAACAAACAACACAACACATTTTCATTACCAAAATCAAGCTCGACAACCAAAAATTCAAACAACATTTCTTCATACATAGAATCAAAATCCGAAACAATCCTGTAAGTAATATCATTATGAATAAAAAAACCAAGGCCTCCTCTCGATCTGTCATTCCTAGTCTTAGAAATAAAATTGTAACCGTTAATATTCGCTAGGTGACTAGTTGACTCATTTAAGAAAGTCTCACATACAGCTAATACATCAACTCGGTAGCATGGAAGGAACGAAGATAAATGGTCCAAACTACTCATCAACCCGCAACAGTTTAAACTCGCCAGCCTCACACTACCAGGAGAAACATGCCCATTAATCTCATTAGGGAGTAAATATTTGTTAATAGGGAGGGATCTAATAGAAATATCATAATCATCATCCGAAAAACCACAATCGGCAGAAATTTTTATTAAATCTAATGGGTCTCTCTCAAAATCTCTCAACCTACTCGATGTCCCATCACCAGTAGAATTAATCATAATCATTTTGACTTACCAAACCGTCTGGTGGGAGTCTGTAGTGATGCGGCAATAAATCATCAACCAAACCTTGATGTGGAAGAGTACGGCACGTCTTGTGAAATATCTGATCTTCAACTGAAAAAAACACACGAAGCAAAAACAGAACCTGATTTCTAGGCCTATGGAAAATAGAAAAAAAGAATAGCGACGATGAAGCATAATCTGGCATGGCAGACTTAACAAGTCGAAGTCGCATTGAGCACTGAACACAATAAGAAAGAAAAAAACAACGAAAAGAAAAAAACCAACACTGACTAGTGGTCATTTTCCCAATCATGACACACACCAACAAAATGAACTTGTTTCATCTCTCGATCGCGGATGTATTTCATTAAACAAATAAAACAAATAATGGTCCGCGTATACACTACAAACAAACTAATTAATCTTTTCCCAGTCAGAAGAATCACTTTTTTTCACTTCTAGCCATAAGTTAATACCCTTATGACGCACTCTGGATGAAACGATATGTTTCGACTCTTTCATTTCTTGTGCTTTCGAGAGTAGGGAGTTTCGAATCATGTTGAGAGCAGGGGGCAGGTCTGTAGAGATTATAATCACACTACCTTTTAGCTTTTTAACATTGTTCATGATCGACTGGACATCACTCTCCGAGCTTAGTGAAATAAATACGGGGGACTCCTTGCGTCGGCTATTTTGCTTGCTGCGCCTATTTGTGATGTTTGCAGCCCGTGAAGAAATCCGATAGCACTTAGTCATAGATATGTCACTAGTTACACCCAGCTTTTTGCTAACTAATTTAATGACGCTATCTTCAACTTTCTTGTTAGGCTCTTCTGCCGGTAAACCATGCACAATAAGGTTCAGACGGCGATCTTTCACGTCGATAAGTAGTAGCTGTTTTTCCAGGGCCTGGTACTTGTCGACATACTCGTCGATAGTTTTCTCAAAGTTATTAAGCCTCACATCTCGGTCGGCAGCCTCCGTTCTCAGCGACGCGATCTCAGAAGTAATTCCGTCAAGCTTATTATTTAATTCTGTCTGCGTAGCAATAAGCTTGGTAGATTATTGGAAATTACAATAAATAATCAAGTCAAACTCAAAAAGAGCTGAAATTAACATGAGTAGGGCTCAAAACCCCTTTACCTTCCCAAGGCCAGAACATAATTTGCACTTCACTGAAAAATATAAATGTTTTTACTTTTATAACTTTAATAAATCAAATACAGGGTTTGTCAGGAAAGTAATAGGACTGATTTTTTTTCACTACGACTCAGTGTTTCCACTTATCTTTTCAAACAATCTGTAGAATCTTTCCAATTTTCGGGAGAAAATCGGGAGATGGCTCTCAAGATTCGGAAGAAAATCGGGAGATGGATCTCAGGATTTGGTAGAATTTTCAGTTTTTTGTATTTTGCATTGAGTTTTTGGAGGTGTTCGAGCGATTTGAGTATAAAGTACCACATTCTAAATGTTTGGAGTGCAGATTTACTGGAGCCAGCTGCAATTCGGGAAAGAAAATTCGTCAATCAACGTTGTCAAACATGACAAAAGGAAGCAGCTAGAAGCTTGAAATGTATTTAATTTTGAAACTAAGTGCAGTTATATGTCATTCAGATTCTAAAGCTGTTTAATTAAGACATTTTTCTTTATCGATCCTTACTTTTTGTGGCCCTTTCATACTCCACACAACAGCCCACTAAGTTCAGGACTGGGACAGAAAATCTGGACGAATTACGGACACTAGGCCTTTGACCATTGAGTCTGAGTTAAGTGGATATTTTTTTTTTACCACCATCCCCAGAGGTATTCACGAATGATAAAGAGAAAACGCAAAGTCGTAGTTTATTAGTATTAATATAACTGAAAAAAAGTATAAGAAATAGCAAAACTTTCAGATACATATACCACATTACATTCATAATCTGTGTCTATCGCATGGCTTTTTATGTGAGCAGCCTCCTCTGATCATGCCGTAACTCAGCTGTGCTGGCATACGCTACTACTCCTTTTAGCCTCTTTCTGAGGGGCTGGTCAACCGTCAGTGTGTCTGCTGTAACTCAGTCTCGTTTCATTTCAAGTTTCGTCTGAATTGTGGAGGCCAAAGTTACTGTTACCAAATGATTCCTTCTGTCTGCCTTTACTTCTTGAGTAAGCTGAACAGTCTTTCTGAAGCTACGTTCGAAAATGGCAAGGAAAACAAGTATTGTACAAACTTTGCTAACTTTGGTTTCCACGATGTTCCCTCGCACTCAAAGCCGATTTCCAGTAATCCACGGCTGTCAGAGTCACTGTTTTATTGTCGTTGGCACTATCGGAATGTTCCCGCCATTCTTTGTCAATGGCACTTTTCGACTTTTTGTACTCGTTTTCATCCTTTTTTTGCAATTTTATGTTTTATAATACACTGACAGGTCCTGGCGGACTGTATTTGTCACTTTCTGCTTACCCAGTCTTACTTTATCAGTAACATTCTTACGAGTATTTGGCATATTTTTCAGGAATTGGACTAACTTGTCAACCAGAAAAAATCGTAAATTGTTTTCAAAATGCTGCAATTTTCGTCTCTGTTTCTTTTATTGGATCATTTGAAGCAAACAGCTTCAGTTCTACAGAGCAACTGCAGACAAAGTCTAATTTTTGTCATATTTCTTTAAATTTGTCGTAACTCTGGATACTTTTGAACCTAGTGAATCAGCTAGACCCACATAGTGCTAGTTCCCATCTTCTTGGTGCAAGCCAACACCTGTGGTTAGTTTATGAATTGAAAATAATTAGTTAATTACAAACCTTGAAGGTGTTAAAATGATCAAAAACAGAAAATCAATGCAACCACTGTGGAATGGATAATGGGCATTGTTCATACCTATGCCAATAAATTCAAATCGCAGCGCCTCAATTGCCTGGAACGTTAGGAAAAATCCCTAAAAGACCAAAGGCAACGGCCAGGTAAAAAAAAAGAAAAACAAAGAATGACCACAAAGTAAATTGTTTCGGGGATTAAGTTTTCTGGAGATTTTCGGGAGATTCGGTATCTTTTTTTTTGTCGGGAGATTGATTATAAATTCGGTAGATCTCCCAAAAAATCGGGAGAAGTGGAAGCACTGCTACGACTGTGCTTCGGAGCGTGCGCATTTCAACTGGATTCGGTAGAGTGCTTTCCTCAGTGTTGCCACTTGACCGATACCTAAGAGCGGTGTCGGTCGATGAAAAAAGCGGTGTTTTTGTGGTATCCTTCTTACCAAAACATGGTATAATTTATGGTATATTTTGATACCCGTAATGCAAATACGTTGTCACTAGTTTCAACAAAAAACTTACTTTTTAAAAGCAATGAATTCCTTGTTACTTTAATAGCAAATGGATACTATTCTTTATTTTGTTTTTTTAAGTGGTAGATTTTGCTATCGACTTTGAAAAGGAAAGGTAGAATAAAATGAAAAGAGACATCCTCCAGATATCCACCCCATATAAAAAGGGAAAAATAGTCCCCAATGATAAATTCATATCTTTTTCCCACTTTCTGGCACCCTCACCCGTTCTTCATCACTAATAGCTCGTCCAGACCATCCGTTCTCTAGAAAATAGGAAGCAGGATAATCTACTCGTTTCACTTTTAAACTAGATTAAAAGTTTATTTATCAATATTGGCGCTATCTCCAGAAATACTGTGTATACTGTCGTTTATCTCCCACTTTTCTATTTTTGGATCCTCTGATATACTGGCCTTGAAAATGAAAAAAAGAGACAAATGTGTCAGTCTACACTTCCAGTCTCCCGCCACATTTTTGAAAAGAAAGTTTGTAGACAGTTTGATGCACTCCAAAAGATGAGAATGCTAGATTGAAAAGTTTTTACTGGCTCAGCAAATATGCCAAACGACATTCTCAAACCAGATGCTCATTTTTTCCCCTTTTTATCTTTAGACGCTTTGCACAACAGAAGCCGTTTTTGCACAACTTACTTCCTTAAAATATATTTCAAAAACATTAATGTAAAGAATAAAAAAAAATTTTAGTGATGCTTTTCTACAATTTTCAACTTTTTGAGAGAGCATATTATTTACTTGCTTTAAAAAATCATCAGCATGATTCAGTTTTGAATTTGTCAGCACATTTTGGTTCCTTCCCTCGCTCCAAAGTAAAGAAGGTAGTGACACCTTTGTCTACATAAGTGCCCAAGACATAATTCTTTGAAACTTTATTTCTTTGTTTAAGATTGTTTATAAACTTTAACTTCTTTTACTGTATACTGTTCAGTGTATTGGGCTGTAAAAGTGGAAAGGTAATGCCCGAAAGAAGCAAGATACGATAGCCTGGGACTACTTATTTACTAAATTCTACTATAGTACTCGCTCTGCTTTGAAGTGTCTGTACACCTTTATCGTACTATTTCTTGAAAATTACTTTTATTCTGGCACCTGATGGATATGTAAAATATTTACTCTTGGAAGCACGTTAATTACTATTTTGAGCTTTCACGAGTTCCGCAGTAACCTATCCAGCCTTATGTCATTAGAAGTAAAGAGCAAACTTTTCTCCCTTTTCCCGTACGGTGACTTTACTTAGGATAAATTCAGTAATAACAGTCATTTCGCAGTATGAATACGCTGATCAAAGTCATTTCGCGGTATAAATACGCTGATCAAAGTCATTTCGCGGTATAATTGTGGTATGCGGTATAATCAGAAAAAAGTGCGACATTTCTCTCCAAATTGCGGTATTATACCGCAAAATGCGGTATAAGTGGCAACACAGGATTTCCTAGCTAACAAGCGAGCTGCTGGACAGTTGTCCCCGAGCACCTGAAGAGTCAGGACAGGCTTTATTGCGGTTCGATATGATCAAGCATGCTTGCCCAGATGTTGCTTTAACAAGATGTGGGGTGTTTTGGCGGTACCAGGCCTTTTTGGAGGGCCAGGAAGAGGTCGCCGATGTAGAACTTACTGGAAGACCTTCGAAAAAAAACCGAAAATATGACTCGTGTGCTCAAAGTTTTGAACCCAGACCGTCGACTAAGTATTCCTTTAATTGCCCAAATGTTAAATTTACTAAAATCTGTCGTTCATGACATTGTGACGGTACATTGAACATACGCAAGGTATGTGCGAAGATTGTCCCAAAAGTGCTCACTGACGACCAGAAATTGCGGCGAGTAGAAGTGTGCCAAGAAAACTTGAACATGTGTGAAAGAGATCGCCATTTTCTGAATACGGTAATCACAGATGACGAGTGGTGGATCTTTGAGTATGATCCCGAGACAAAGAGGCAATCTTCCGAGTGGCACACGTCGACGTCTCCTCTGCCAAAAATGGCAAGAACGAGAAAATTCAAAATGAAAACGATGCTCATTGTCTTTTTTGACGTGAAAGGCATCGTCCACCATGAATTTGTTCCTCCTGGACAAACCGTCAACGCCAAGTTTTAAATGGAAGTGCTCAAGAGACTCAAACGAAGGGTCAACTGGGTTCGACAACACATCGCAACCGACTGGAAGTTGCACCGCGACAACGCCCAGGCTCACACCGCCTTTCCCGTGAACATCTACCTGACGAAGGCTGACATCCCAACGCTTCCGCAGCCACCCTACAGCCCAGATGTGGCCCCCGGACTTTTTTTGTTTCCTCGCCTGAAAAGGCTGTTGAAAGACAAGTATTTTGAGACGACAGAGGGGATCCAAGCAGCATGCTCCACTGCTCTCAAGGCTATTCCGGAGAATGCATAACTCGACGCCTTCAATGCTTGGAAATTGCACTGGCAGTGCTGCATTGATGCAAAAGGAGCCTATTCTGAAAGTTTTCAAAGAATTGTAACGATTGACTCAATAAATGTTTTTAAATCGAATCAGTCCTATTACTTTCTGGACAAACCCTGTAATATTAACATTTTGATTACTAAATATCTGTATATGTATATTAAACTGACAATGCACATTCATTTGTAATTTGGCCTGCTATTTGTATGCTGGAGAAAAATTTTCAGCAATTTTTAACAACATACATCGTTTTAAAGATCTGGACACAGATAGTAGTGTTTAATTTACTTTCATACCTCCTCTAGTTGACCTGAAATAGAAAATTTTATACCATTTGCAGAAAAACAAATCAGTTTACATTTTTTGATAGCTTGGATACACTTACGCTATTTTGATTTGGTTAAATTTTAAGAGCAGAAGTAGCTCCGAAAGTTTGAAAATAATACCCTCAGTCAATCTAGGGATACTGCTGAGATACCTTATTGGGAATTAGCATTAACACAGTGCATTTTGATTTAATCTTAAGGCAACATTTAGTTTTTAAACATAATGGGAAAATGGGAGGGTGGGTGTAGAAGGAGGACTAGTGTCCTCCAGTCACTTTTGACTATTAAAAAGGGCATTAGCCCTTTCTATTTTCAATCGAAAGAGCCCTTTTCAAAGTTCCTACGACATCTCCTTCGATACGAAGTGCCCTTGTCTAAACAAGCAAAAAAAATTTTTAATACATTGTATCCACATCGATCTTTACTATAATAATGTCAAGCCTTCCAATCACTTTTGACTATTAAAAAGGGCACCAGCTTGATCTATGCTCCGCCAACCCCAACTGCTAATCCTGCTTCCGTTGCGTCAGTTCCGGATTCCTCAATTCTACCCCCTATTCCACAATTCCAATACCACCAATTCCACTCCAAGTTCCACCAATTCCAAGATTTTATACGTGGCTGCCTTCGGTGAAATCTATGACTGGTAAATGTCAACCCTCTAGTGCACACTATCATGCTTAAGGGTTTTAAAGCCCCCTCAACCCACAGAAATAAATTTATAAACTAAAAACAACCTCTGTTCTTTATTTGAACACCAAAAATTGGTCATTTTATTTTTATATTGCAATGTTCCGTGCCAATTCCCAGTCTATGACACTCAATAACTAGCATGTCACACCCTCCGGCGTACATTATCACACCTAAACCATTTTCAGCTTTTGCCCTGCAAAATATCCATTTACACTAGAATCGATGGTTTAAACTTGATGAAAACCCCTAAATAATGTATCTTCTGATGAGTCCTGCCAAAGAAGGCCAGCGTAACCCAATGTACCGCCCCCCTATGACACACTCCAGCGAAAATACTAAGAAATCACAAATTCATATTACAAAATACAAAATACTTATTACAAAATAAAAGTAATTCTTAAAAAACAAAAATACATCCTAAAAGATCACAAATTCTTCTTACAATATACAAAATACTTGTTACAAAACAAAAAATAATTCCTACAAATCAAAAATACAACCTAAGAAATCACAAATTCTTCTTACGAAGCAAAAATAATTCTTACAAAATAAAAAAAAATCTTACAAAACAAAAATACATTCTAAATAATTCCTAAAAAACAAAAATACATTAAAAACTAGAGATTGTTCTTACCAAATAGAAAATTTTTCTTACATCATACAAAATATTTCTTATAAAACGAAAAATTCTTACGAAACAAAAAATACATACTAAGGAATCACCAAATAATTATTACAAAACAAAAATAATTCTTACAAAACAAAAATACATCCTAAAATATTCCTACAAAACAAAAATACATTTAAAAAATCAGGGATATTTGTTCTTACAAAATACAAAATCCTTCTTACAAAATACAAAATACTTCTTACAAAGCAAAAAATTAATTCTTACAAAACAAAATACATCGTAAGAAATCATAAAAATGTTCTTACAAAACACTTCAGACAAAACAAAAATAATTCCTACAAAACGAAAATACACCCTATACAAATAATACTTCAAAAAATACAAAATAGTTGTTACAAAACAAAAAATACTTCTTACAAAGCAAAAAATGATTCTTACAAATCCTAAGAAATCACAAAATACTTGATATAAAACAAAAAATTTTCTTACAGAGCAACTAATAATCCTTACGAAACAAAAATAAATCCTATTTACTTCCTATAAAACAAAATACATTTTTTAAAAGTCAGAGATTGTTTTTAAAAAATAAAAAAAATGTCTTAGAAAATACTTCTTACAAATCGAATTTTCATAAAACAATTGGAAATTAGGAGAAGGATTATTCAAGAAATGTTTTAAATGCTAAGGGGCATGAATTGCCTTTGACTATCCCTTTCTAACAATGGAATGCCTAGTCCCTCTGTTAAAAAAAAAACAGCGTTTAATTTCAGATTGGAAGCTTATTTTTTATTGTAAAAAGGTTGAAATTGTTCTAGTGGCGATGATGAATGCCACGTGGATTTCAGGGGGTAGCTGCATAATTCCATAGTGGTATAGTATTATTTCGGGGGGGGGGCATCATGTAAGGGTTGAGTTGCGAAAACATGAACCAATGGATTTAATGTTTGATTTTTAACTGCTTTTACTGTGATATAATGATTTTATAACGTTTTTTGTCCTTTATACGCCTTTTTCATGTTTTGTTTTTTCCATTGGTGGTTTTTTAAGTGCTGTTCCTGTAATTTCATGATTTTATAGTGTTTTTTTCAATAAATTGTGTATTTACAACGGTCTGTGTCTTTTTAGACTCCATGTTCCAGGGAAATCTTCAATATGTAAGCATTTAAATAATTTAAGCCTTTTTATTGCCCCTATCACCTTTATTACTAAACATTATGCTAGCAGCAAGTCGCAATATTATCTTGTAAAACTCTTTAAAAGCATTACTTAATGAGCAGGTGATAGCAAATTTTTAGTAATCGATTTTCCCTCTCTGCGTGTTAATTATCATAGCCGTAAGAAATACAATCGTCATTCTAGCATGCGCGAAAAAGGGTGATCTCCTTACGTGCAAAGATTGTTTCCTAGAATGTATTAGCCGAACCAGAATATTAGAAATATATTGCTGGTCCATTCGGTGAAGGTGCATCTTCATTGGGTGGAAATTGTCTTTTGAGTTCTAATGAAGATCAAAATCCTTAGAATATAATGGACCCTTGTGATAATTGCATTGAAAGAAAAATTAATCTAAAAAAGTATTATGTAACAACCCACGTGTGTATCCTCGTCAGTTTTAACTGGGGATACCCTACAATCTCTGAAGAAACAATTCAAGTTAGAATGCATCATCCGTAAACATTCCCCATTACGTATTAACAAAAGAAATGTTGAAAAACGTCTTGAAAAACGGCTTAGAAATAAATGTCTTAATAAAATTCTTCTTCTTGACGCTGTTATTACGTAACACCGTTTTGTTTGTCTTGCTCAGTTACAAGCAGGGGGTCCCCTATGGATTCTGAAGAAACAGGCCACGTTAGAATGCGTCATCCGTAAACATTCCCCATTACGTAAGAACTAAAGGAAAAAAACCTTGAAAGAAAAAACACCTTGAACGTCTAGAAAAAAAACGTCTTGAAAGAAAATGAAATAAAAAAAAGTATTATGTAATACCCCACGTTTGCGTTTTCATTACTTAACGCCCATGTGTGCGCTGCCATTACGTGACACCCACGGTTGCACTGTCATTACGTAACACCCACTTGTGCGCCGTCATTAAGTTATTCCCAATAAAACTACCATGTCACGCAAGATTGCGTCACCCTAAAATAAATCTGTCAAGTCACGCATGATTGCATTACCCTCAACTCTAATTACGTAGCAACCAAACGTAAACATTGACTTAACTAATAACTGCGTCTTTTAGTCTCTCCCTGTGACTTAACTAACACGTACTGGTCACTTGCATTACGGGATAAGGGTGGGTTTAGTAAGCAGGGCTCTCATGGAATCCGGGGCTCTTATGGGAACCTAGGGATAGGGCTATCATGAAACCCTCCACTACTGGTCTTTATGAGCCATGTCATTCCCATAGAAATGGTTATTGGACCTTTTGACTATTTGAACAAAAATGGCTACTTCAAAATTCTCGTCAGACATCCTTTGAAGGCGGGAAGCGAAAAGAGACTTTGGAGGGTAATGGTTTGCCTAAAATCACTTTAAAATCTTAAAAAGGGCACATTGTTTTAAGATTTGCGGCATCTATATTTGACACCTTGAAGGGGGCCAGCACTTTTTTCTATACATTGGCTTAGACTAATAGAGCATTTAGATAAAGGCAAGAGGATTTCCATGTAGACAAAAGCTATTTTAAAAAATACTTTATTGATTCTTCACGATTAAAATAGGCCCGAATCTATTTTCTCTGATTGGTAAGACGCTTTCAGGGTAAGTAGACTAAACCAATAGGACCTTAATGAGAACGTTAAATTTTTGGGAAGAACATTGAGGCTATCTTGTTTCAAAAAATAAATATTATTTTTATACTGATCTGCTTGAAAATTTCGTGGATTGTAGACACCTCAGTTAACATTTTAGGAACAAGGGGATCTCAATAAAGATAAATAATTAAGGAGACAACTCTGGTTGTGTTCAGTTGTAACGTCTTTTTTTTGTTTTCTTAGATAACGAAACATAAGTCTTGTTAATAAATGTCCATGACATGTATTGTTTCAACAAACCAACAGATATGTGGATATTCAAGGGGGTGTTTAATGGTTGTGTGTCTGGACGACTTGAGCCTATAGAACCAAAAATTACGCAGACTTTCAATTTTTATACGAAAATATTCATCCTCCTCATGAAGTGAAAATTCGACTGTAAAACTATTAATAAAAATGCATTGCACAAAAGTAGGCTACTATTGTTCTGAATTTTTGGATTTTTTCCAAAATTTAAATGACAATCCAAGATTTTCATCTTACACAGTAAAAAATGAACAAAAAACTTCCCGAATATTCCTGTTATTATATGCAAGACAATAACAATTAAAAACGAGCAGAAATTAATTTAAAAACCGTTTCCCAAAAAAAATCAAGAGAAATGAACATCCATATGTAGATGCATATGTGGAGTTTTGCTGATTAAGCTGGAAAGTGACAATTTTGGAATATGTTCACCCTTAACTGCGCTTAAATTTAAAGAAAACATTAAATTCTTGTGGAATCAGATCTTGAAGTTTTGTGTGAATCAAAATCCACTCGCTTCTTTTTTTCCCTTTAATGTGAATTGAAGGATTCTAAATGATCCACAACGAAAGAGATCTTGCTTGTGATTTTCCTGAAGCTAGCCAAGCAAGACCTGACATCGAGGATTCTATTTGGTGAGTTCAGCTATTAATTTCCTTGCTTTCAAGAAATTAGAAAGCATAACCTTCTTACATGGAATTTTTTTAGATTGTGTTCAGCTTCATAATACTCTGATTATGGTTATTCTTGGTATGTAATTAAAAAGAAAAATCAACTAAAAGTAAGAAGTAATGTTATAACTTAAGACGAAGAGAAATTATTTCGTACATGAGGGTCCTTGTGTTGGCGCAGTTTTTCTTAGAGAATTGTGACAAAAAGCAAAACTTTAGCGTAAGGAACAAGGGCCAAGGAAGGGGCAGCCTCCCTCATATATGGAATTATTTCTGCTTGTCTTCAGTTTTAATATTGATCCGTACTTTCAGTTGAAAAAAATTGTTTTTGTTTTAATTTCTAACCGTTTCTCAAATAATGCCAGGAAGTCCTTTCCCCCCATCTACAATTCCCCCATGAAAATTTCTCCCATACCCATTCCTATAACAGAACCCTTACTCAGAAGAATTTTTGCATAAAAAGCTTTTATTATAAACAGGGATTCCCCCTCCGCTGTCAATTTTTTTTTCTTAGAATTAAACGTCCTTATGGGAGAAACACAATATCTAAAACGTGATATCCTTTTAAATGGTACCGGATCGAAACAAAAAGTGCACCATTGGAGGTGCCTTGACCGAAAACTCTATTTAGGAAACTTAAAGTCCCTTGGCTTGAACAACAAGGAAACTCACTTGGCTTTAAAAATAAAGAAAGTTATTTTTTGCATTGGGAGCACTGATGTCTCTTCTTTTATTTTTCTCTGCTGCTACCGGGGCACAGGAACATTATAGAGAGCTGTTTAATGGCCCATTTTAAAGGAAATTGCTATATCTAGTGTTTTTTTTTTATTTACAAAACATGATATTTAAAATCAAATTTTCGGCAAAAGACTGCATCTTCGTATACAAAACGACGAATGATTTCATTATCGTTGGTTACAAATGACGTTAAAAGTGAAAATTGTGTGATAACGTTAGTTATAATGACGTCAGTATTTTAGAAAAGAATGAATTATAGCCTATAGGGAGGCCGTATCAATGGTGTGTATGTGATGGGGTAGGGGTCTAACCCTCCTCCTGCTTCCCTGCCCCACCCGCTTCTTGTTGATAAACTTTCATTTCCACACTAAAAGGTGAGCTTTTACTCCTTCGGTACCCAAACTGCAAGTGTAGTCAAATTCCTCCAAATACTACTACTACTACTACTGACAACTGACCGCAGCACCAAACCACCTGAGGCCAACACAGCTACGTACACTCCTCTTCCATCCTAATCTATGAAAAACCTCCCTTTTTACACCCTCCCAGGAAATTCCCATTCCTTTAAATCTTTCTTTATGACGTCCTTCCACCCCAGACGCGGACGACTTGCTTTCCGTTTAGTCCTAAAAGGTTGGCCGAAAAGGACAATTATTGGCAATCTGTCATCCTTCATCCGCACAACGTGCCCTAGCTACCTCATCCTTTCTTTCAATATTGCCCCAGAAAGCGGGATTGAACCACAGTTTTCGCACAACGACACAGCATTCCTCCAAATGACATAGGATTATAGGTTAAATGACCCCTCCAATTTCATATGAAGAGTTGCTTATGGAAGGTAAATAAAACAAGGCTTAAAAATGCTGTTTTTGAGGCCTTAAATGCCCCTCCCAAAAATATGAATCTAATCAAGTTCTTATTAAACACTGGCTTGCTGCTATGCAACCAAATACGACTGTTGATCGTATGATATAAAATAACTATAATAACCGTCCATTCTCATAGACGGTGTGTTAGCTAAGGTGCGAATGTACAATCTCGCACTAGTACACGACCTTTGAGTCTGGGAAGCTACAAAAATATCCTTCCAAAACGATTGACTATCTTAAAGTTTTTCTGAATGGCCTTTTGGTTCTGTCTTGACCAAAATTGTTCTTTGCATAACGAAATAACAGAAAACGGCGATTTCCTATGCCGTTGTGTCTTTTGTAAGTTTAGTTTCAACAAAATCGACACTGGTACGACGCTATACCCTCGAAGAAAAAACGAAGACAAAACCATCTTTTAGGGAGGGACTACACAATATCTTATTTTTGCACAATATAGTTTCAGGTTTCTCAGACAGATAATAACCCTTTATTTTATATAGACTGTATACTTTTTAAGGATGAATTGACCAACAAGTGGCAACGGCTTCTGAAGCTGGCAGGGTAAGGTGATAGCTCGTTGACACGAATCGGTTGGCTATCTTTGAATATTTAATTGATAGCAATTGTGTCCTCTCTGGGACAAAATCGTTATTCTGCGCCAACAAAACTGCAGACAATAATATGATAACTTTCAATTTTAGGTAGCCCGAGCCCTCCCATTATATTCTATAACCACTAGTTAGAGATCATCATCAATCGGGAGAATCTAAAGAAGCAAACAAATAAACACATATCCGAGATCAGCTGTCTTTGGGGAAAAATACTATATTTTGCAGATAGTGGCTTGAAAATTTTGTCACAGAGTTTTCTGATAAGCTCAATATGATAGTATAATTTTTACCAAGATTCCCTCCCTTTATGCAGTGTTTTCTCCTTTTTCCAATAGTGATAGTCAAGAACTTTCAAATTAGACAACTTAGGTAACTTTAGAAAAAAATGGTTATATAAAGGGGTACTAACTTGTTGAATATTATAAACAAAAATGAAACCGGATCAAAAGTAGATTCTTTGATGTAAGTATTTTTATCAAAATTTTTCTTTCTTTGAGTTTCGGCTATTGTTCACACGGGATTGATTATAATTCATTTTCACGAACTATTTGGTATTACCAAGAACGGTAATAATAACAATTAGCACCACTCAAACTAAATGAGTACCGTCACTCCTACATTTAACATTTTGTCTAGGCATCGAAATATTTTAATGCTATCGTCATAGACTTTTACATCTGCAACCTTATATTAGTAGTTTTTTTTTTTTGCTAAATTATGTTCCTTTATCTGCAAGATATACTACGCTTTTCATTTTTCCGGTTTCAACTCCGAGTCCTTTTTTAGATGGGAAAGGAGATAAACTAGCTCCAAATGCATGTTCGGATTCAGATCTTTCAAGATACAGGACTCTAGCTGGCGATCGCCGGAAATCACCATCCCTATCAGTTGCTACAGAAAGATACAAGGTAATTTGAGCCGTCTTTTCTTCTTTTGACATTCATAAGCAATTATTTTTCCCAAACTTTAGCGTTTTATATTGCTTATTTAAATTCCCTATTTCTTAGAGATATGAAAGTAGTAGTGTATTATTTGGGAATTTATGTTAACACATCGGAGAGTATTTAAACATGTTTCAGGGGAAGATTTTCAGTGAAAAAAATACTTCACTTCACGAAAGTTTTAAAGAAAAGTTTTCCAAATTATACTTCGAAACTCGTGTTGAAATTACTTCAAGTTCACTTCCTTTATTGAATTTTTATCATTTTTGATCCATTATACTGGAAACTTAGACTGCAAAGGGCGGGAAAATAACTTAGAAACTACATTTAAGGGTAGGTGCTATTACAAAATTTACAGTTTTGGTTTTTCATAGGCAGTGCAATAGCGCTGCCTAAGTAAAGAACGATGTTGGCACAATGTATTATTTATTATTTTCTTGGGGTTTTAGACCAGGGCTCTTCGTATCAAAGGAGTTGTCGTAGAAACTTCGAAAAGGTCTCATTCGATTGGAAATCGGAATGGCTGCCATTTTTAATAGTCGAAAGTGATTGGAAGGCAACTAACACCCCTACCACACCCAACGTTTCCCCAAACAAATCCAATCAAATTTTGAGATAGCAATTTTGTTCAACGTAGCTGATTTCTAGATAGAAATTATGTTTTTGAGGAGGACACTCCCCCCCCCAGCCCTCAGGGCAAGGGTTGTAAGTTATGCCCTGGGTGCATATAAGGTTCTTATAGAAAGCGTTGTCGTAGAAACTTCTAAAAGGGCTGATTCGATTGGAAATTGAAATGGCTAGTGCCCTTTCTAAATTTGAAAATAATTGGAGGGCAACTAACCCCCTCTCACGTTCACCATTTCCCCAAACACATACAATCAAAATTTTGAGATAGGCATTTTGTTCAACGTAGTTGAAAGTTCTGGAAGTTAAGTCTTTGAGAATGACAACCCCCCCACAGCCCTCAGGGCAAGGGTTGTAAGTTATGCCCTGGGGGCATATAAGGTTCTTATAGAAAGCGTTGTCGTAGAAACTTCTAAAAGGGCTCATTCGATTGGAAATTGAAATTGCTAGTGCCCTTTTTAATAGTCAAAAGTGATTGGATGGCAGCTAACACCCCTTCCACACCCACCATTTCCCCAGACACATCCAATCAAAATTTGAGATAGCCATTTTGTTCAACGCAGTTGAAAGTTTTGGAAGTTATATCTTTGATTAAGACACTCCCCCCAGAGTCTTCAGAGCAAGGGTTGTAAGTTATGCCCTGAGGGGCATATAAGCTTTTTATTGAAAAATTATCGTAGAAACTTGAAAAAAGGCTCATTCGATTGGAATTTCAAAGGGCTAGTGCCCTTTTTAATAATCGAAAGTGATTGGAGGGCAACTAGCCCCCATCTCACGCCCACCTTTTCCCCAAACATATTCAATCAAAATTTTTAGATAGCAAAATTTTTAGATCCAATCATTTTGTTTAACGTAGTTGAAAGTTTTGGAAATTAAGTCTTTATGGAAAACACCCCCCCCCCCAAAAGCCCTCAGAGCAAGGGTTATAAGTTATGCCCTGGGTGCATATAAGGTTCTTATAGAAAGCGTTGTCGTAGAAACTTCTAAAAGGGCTGATTCGATTGGAAATTGAAATGGCTAGTGCCCTTTCTAAATTTGAAAATAATTGGAGGGCAACTAACCCCCTCTCACGTTCACCATTTCCGAAAACACCCCCCCAAAGGCCCTCAGGGCAAGGGTTGTACGTTATGCCCTGGGTGCATATAAGGTTCTTATAGAAAGCGTTGTCGTAGAAACTTCTAAAAGGGCTGATTCGATTGGAAATTGAAATGGCTAGTGCCCTTTCTAAATTTGAAAATAATTGGAGGGCAACTAACCCCCTCTCACGTTCACCATTTCCCCAAACACATACAATCAAAATTTTGAGATAGGCATTTTGTTCAACGTAGTTGAAAGTTCTGAAAATTATGTTTTTGAGGATGTCGCCCCCCCCCCCACAGCCCTCAGGGCACGGGTTGTCAGTTATGCTTTGGGGGCATATAAGTATTTTATAGAAAGCGATGTAGTAGAAACTTCAAAAAGGGCTCAATCGATTGGAAATTGAAATGACTAGTGCCCTTTTTAATAGTCAAAAGTGATTGAAGGGCAACTAACCCACCTCTCACGCCCGCCATTTCCCGAAAAACATCCAATTAAACTTTTGAGATATCCATTTTGTGCAACGTAGTTGAAAGTTCTGAAAATTAGGTCTTTGAATATGATAACCCCCTCAGAGCCCTCAGGGTAAGGGCTGTAAGCTATGCCCTGGGGGCATATAAGGTTTTTTTTTATAGAAAGCGATGTAGTAGAAACTTCAAAAAGGGCTCATTCGATTGGAAATTGAAAGGGCTAGTGCCCTTTTTAATAGTCAAAAGTAATTGAAGGCAACTACCCCCCATCTCATGTCCACCATTTCCCCAAACATGTCCAATCAAAGTTTTGAGATAACCATTTTGTTCAACGTAGTTGAAAGTTCTGGAAATTATGTATTTGAGGATGACAAACCTCCCAGAGCCCCCAGGGCAAAGGTTGTAAGTTATGCCATGGGGGCATATAAGGTTTCTATAGATAGCATTGTCGTAGAAACTTCAAAAGGGGCTCATTCAACTGGAAATTGAGAGGGCTAGTGCCCTTTTTAATAGTCGAATATAACTGGAGAGTAACTAACCCCGCTCTCACGTCCACCATTTCCCATTCTCATTCACCATTTCATCATTTCCAAGTGTTGTCTTAAAAATTTCAAAAAGGGCTCATTCGATGGGTAATTGAAAGGGCTATTGCCCTTTTTAATAGTCGAAAGTATTCGGAGGGGCAATCTCCTCCCGACGCCCATTATTTTCCCAAACATTTCCCATCAATATTTTGATATGGCCATTTTGTTCTACGTAGTTGAAGGGACTGGAAATTATGTATTTTAGGATGACAATCCTCCCATAGCCCTCAGGACAAGGGTTGTGAGTTATGCTTTTGGGGTATATAAGGTTTTTATAGGAAGTTTTGTCGTAGAAGCTTCAAAAAGAGCTCATTTGATTGGATATTGAGAACACTAGTGCCTTTTTGATTAGTTGAAAGTGATCAAAGGGCAAATGCCCCCCCCCCCCCACGCCCATAATTTCCCCAAACACTTCCAATAAAATTTTGAGATAGCCATTTTGTCCAGCGTATCAGATCGGTCTGGAAATTATGTCTTTGAGAATAAAAAAAAACCCAGCCCTCAAGGTAAGGGTTTTAATTATGCCCTTGGGACATAAGAGGTTTTTATTGAAAGCATGGTCATGTAAACTTCGGAGGGGCTCATTGGATTGGTAATAAGACGCTCTAGTGTTCTTTTTAAGAGTCAAAGTGATCTGAGGGAAGCTACCCCCCCCCCCCCCCGCCCCACACACACACACACGTTGTATTGTCCCGAAATGCATCTAATATAAATTTTGAGATAGCTATTCTATTCAAAATGGTCTAAATGTCATATAACAAGGTCTTTGGGGTTGAAACAATCCCCAGAGATTAGGGGCAAGGGTTGTAAGCTATACCCAGAGGGTATTTAAGGTTTTTTTGGAGGGGATGGTTGTTTAACTTTAGAAGAGACCCAGTCTTTCTTTCTGAAGAAGACTATGTCAATATAAAACGAAGAGAAATCTATTAAAAAACTTTTTCAACAAAATCAGTTTTCAAAAAAAATTAAAGAACTCCATTAAACCAATATAAAAAAAATAGAATCGAATAATTTAATAAGAATACAACTACAACACATGAGTATCAATAAATAAATGAAACCCAAAACAAACAGAAATTAAAATAAATAAGAGTCAAACTGAAAACGAGCAGAAATTAATATGAGTAGGGTTCTAAATCACCAAGATTTCTAAAAGCCAGAATATAATTTGTACTCTACTGAAATTTTTCTTTTAAATGTTTTCACTTTTCTAACTTTAAGAAACCAAAAATCAATTAAGATTTTAAGGAATAAATATCAGCATATGTATATTAAACTGACAATGCAGATTTTTTTCAGTAAATGCATTTGATTTTTTTTCAGTAAAGTACAAATTATATTCTGGTTTTTAGAAAGCTTGGAGTTTATTACCCTACTCATATTAATTTCTGCTCGTTTTGAGTTTGATTCTTATTTATTTTAATTTCTGTTTGTTTTGGATTTCATTTATTTATTGATACTGATGTGTGGTAGTTGTATTATAGGTAGAGTATTTGATTCTATTTTCGTTTGTTTTGGTTTAATGGAGTTCTTAACTTTTTTAAAAAAACTTATTTTGTTGAAAAAGTTTGTTTTAAATTAATCTATAGAAAACAACCGATGTATTCATGAAAGTTTCTTTCTGTATGCTCTTTTTTCATTTCCAAGGTCTAAAAAAGAGCAAAAAAAATGAGTCACACTCCACACTGCAGAGCTTCCACTTAGTTTAGCGAGTCCACCCACCGTATAATAATAATAATAATACTCGAACCTAGACAAACCTTCCAGAAATCATTAATGATATTTGTTTTTTCTTGAATCAGAAGCTGGGTATAAAAATACAAAGGTTCAGCTGTTCTTCCACAAACCTCATATTCGGGTGAAACCGGCTTTAAATTAGTGGGAAATGTGTTCAAATTTTGAATGTAGACAGGAAGGGGAATATAAATTAAAAAAAAATTGTTTCAATATTTGTTTCTTTGTATAATTAAATACAGTATTGGCTGTAAAAAACATAAAGGGTTCTATAATTTTAGATGTCGCTAGCTGACAATACCTCTGCTTCTGCCAAGCTATTTCAGGCACCGCTTCCAGCACAAAACAAGATGGGAGAAAAGGTGGCTCAGGTAACATCCTATCTTTTCAATTTAGTATCTTCCCTTGTTACTTTGCCCTTAGGATGCTTGTTTTTGTATCTCATGGCTAGTATGTATGTTGAATGTAATTTTACTTAACTGATTATCTGTAGTGGTTCTAAAAAAAACTAACTTGTGTGAAATTATATTACTACGAAAAGCGAAGTCAACCTAACAGCTCTTTAAATGGGAATGGAGAGCCGAAAATAGATATAGAATGTTATCTTTAATCTCTGCTCCACTATTTGTGCCTAAGGAATCCTAATATCAAGATGAAAAGATTACTCTAAATCAGAATTAAGGAATTTGTGTTGTGTCAAAATATGATTTGTCTATCAGTTATTTTCGATGTAATTTATCCACCATTTTTAATCAGAAATATTCTTCAGCTGAGTGGCAATTTGATTATATATATATATATATATATATATATATATATATATATATATATATATATATATATATATATATATATATATATATATATATATATATATATATATATATATATATATATATATATATGTATATATATATATATATATATATATATATATATATATATATATATATATATATTATATATATATATATATATATATATATATATATATATATATATATATATATATATATATATATATATGTATATATATATATATATATATATATATATATATATATATATATATATATATATATATATATATGTATATATATATATATATATATATATATATATATATATATATATATATATATATATGTATATATACATATATATATATATATATATATATATATATATATATATATATATATATATATATATTATATATATATATATATATCTATATATATATATATATATATATATATATATATATATATAAATCCCGGAATTTTAGGGTATTTCCCCGAATATCTATGCGTCACCCCGAAAAAAAAAATTTGGTTCTCCGAATCCCCGAAAATCACGCAATCACGGTGCCACCCCTAGTGATTTATCGCCAGTGACTTTCCCTGCTAAATATTATTTTGCATACCATAATTCTTCATTACTCTCTTTTTTGTTAATTTTCGTCTCTTTTGTTACTTTGCATAAAAATCAGACAGATGCAATATGCAAATACAAATATTATAATATACACAGTTCTTCATATGTTGACAAAAGAAGTATCGTCTTTATGAAATGAGTTTAAATCATTTCGAAGGCAGTTTCCCAATCGTTATTTCTTACATCATTCGTACTCAAGAATTTTATTTTCAAGTTGAATAGAATTATAGAACCCATTTACTATTATACAGCTCCAGCCTTCAGTTTAATTTTAAGATTGACAGCCGACAGATTGTTTCTACAGCTGAATTGTAAGTTTGCAGAACTTTTTTTTTCTTTTGCTGTTTTTAGATAAGATTTTCTTAATATTTAATACTCAATTGTTGAACGCCTGATAGAAAATACAATCTTCTTTCTGAAACATTTTTACCCCCCTCCCCCCCCCCCCAAAAAAAAAAACCTTCTATGGAGACACAATTTAGCTATAGACTAAGCTATGTACAAGGTTGGGGAATTAAAGATTGAAACTGAAGTTACCCCAAAAATATGATTCATAAATAAATTGTAAATTATTGCAAATAGGGGGGGAGGGGATAGGAGGCTATCATTCTTAAATATTAATAGGTCATTTTTTTATTGAAAGTAGGGATGCCAAAAGATAATTTTTTTTTTCATTTAAAGTGAAGACAGAAAAAAATCATATCAAATCCCCTGGGAAGTCATTGAAATATTTTGATACACCCAGGGCCCCCCATTGGGACTTTGTCAATGTCTTGGGTATTTTGAGATTTCTCATAGGCTACTGGCCTAATTTGGCTTTTGTGTGTGCTCCCTTTAATTAGATTCTTTGGATCTTATTGAATGCCACGGCGAATCTATGACTCAGTTTTCCAATAATTTGAGGTATATCTGAATAATTTCGGCATTTTTGTTGATGTCTTTGTACCCCTTTACTCATACCCTCAATTTGTTTTTCAAGGAACACTAAGCTGTTTAACGTTATTTTGCGTGTTTGTTTGAACCATATAGTGACCTAGTTAATTATTAAGTAAATTACTTTTCTAGACGGTATCCTATCAAGACGGTATCCTATCAAGACGGTAGCTGAGACGGTATCCTATCAAGGTGGTATCCAGGGGGTGGGGTAGGGAGGTATTACATTTAAATGATAATATCTCGAAATTTGTTTATTGAAAGCAGGGATGCCAAAAAGTTTTTTTTTTAATTTAAAGCAGAGACGGCATCCTATCAAGGTGATATCCAGAGAGGGGGGGGGGGGGTAGTGAGCTATCATATTCAAATGATAATACCTGGATTTTTTTTGGAAAGCAGGGATGCCAATAAGTTATTTTTTTTTATTTAAAGCAGAGACGTTATCCTATCAAGATTGTATCCAGAGGGGGGGGAATAGGGAGTTATTATATTTAAGTGATAGTACCTTGATTTTTTTCTTATTGAAAGCAGGGATGCCAGAAAGTTGAAAAGTTGACAAAAATTAACAAGATTTTCGTGAGTTATACTTGATACAGAACTTGTATAGTTTTATCGTCCAAAAGGAAAGGGACACATGCATCCAACCCGTTTGTTTTCTTATTGATGAAACGAGTTTACTTTGAAAACATTCATTCATAAGTACCAGGTAGATTCACACTAAGACGAATTGGTGTGACGAAAGTGATATCGACATCCCCACCTAACTTTGCGCTCGGGTGACAATGGCGCCCTTGGTCCAGTGCCAAAGTTACATTGAAAGGCCAGGTCATAATAAAAGCTTTCAATTTGGGAGGCTCAAGGAGAATTCTTTGACAGTCTTATGACCTCAGGGTACTAGATGTTGCAACGTTCTTACGTATCTGCAGTGGTTTAAAAAATTCGATCACCCCACAAATGATTACCAAAAATATGCACAAATATAACAAAAGTAACATTTGGAATATTATAACACTTTTTTCAAAGCTTTGAAGAAAAGCAAAAAAGGCTAAATACCCCTAACTACGCTTGAAAGCGATTTTAAAAAGAAACTCTTTGGAGATTTCCATGGATTTGACCATAACAGAAGCTTTGAGCCTGGGTGGGGATTAAAGAGGAGTCTTTGAGTATTTTGACCACAGGTGACATTGTTGCGGCTTTCTTAAATTTGGTAATTTTTGTGAGCATTTGGAAATCAAAGCTTAAATTCAATAACTGATACTAAGTGTCCTAACATTTTGCTTGGATTAAAAGTGACAAACTAGGAAGAAAATATCAATATCCTCCTGGAGATACTTCAGTCTGCATATTATTTCATTTAATTACATTTAAAACGGATGAGCTTTTCATTTTTTACCTAAGAAAATAGCTGGCACTTCATTTTTCTTCATACCGAATAAACCGTTAAGTGTTTTTTGTTTCATTGTAATTGAACGTGTTCCCATGTGAAGTGTTCATCATGTATTTTTCAGTTTGATAAATTTACTCCTTTTAGATGCAGTTTATAATTTGACTGAAATTAGGTATTTATGAGTATAATTTGGAATGAATCCCAAAAGAAAAAATGAATAATATCCAAAAGAGTAGCCAAAAGCAATAAAAAAGCAGCAGTTCAGCCTTAGCCTACATGACATATTCTATAAAGAAGCCAAAAAAAACTTTAAAATTTATTTTTTTGAATTGTTATTAAAAACCAGTTTTTAATGCAAGAAGGTTTTTTAGGAATCCAAAAGAGCAAAAAAAAAAAAACATTCAATATCAAAGTCGCCCATTTCAACTGTTTTAAAGGTGACAAAACATATATAGGCAAAGGGCATTATGAAAAATTAAGCTTTTAAGTTCAAAGTTATATTCAAAGTTTTTACCCAGATAACTGACGAATTTTGTGATACGGTATTTGAAGTTTTGTATGCAGAAATGCTCGACGAAAAACAAAACTACTAATTTTGATAATTATTTATGTTAAGAATACATAGCTAATAGATACTTCGACTACTCGTATTACGCAAGGGTTCTGAAACGCCACAGCCATTTCGTTTCTACCAGATTTTTACTTCCCTTGATGAATAACAAAGAAGACCAGTAACCAGCCAGCGACTTGTGAATTTTTGAACTCATGAATAGGCTCGAATCTGTTGTAAATTTAAGCCGTGCTTTGAGAAAGACTGATAAAAACATTAATATTTGCGGTCAATATTGATCGCGCCGGCGGCGCGCCGCCGACAGCTTACCGGCGGCGCGGTGGCAGCGCGCTGTTTTGGCTCCACTGCCGCCGGTTTTCCCTCATCAGTGTGGCGCCGGGGTCTATATATATATATATATATATATATATATATATATATATATATATATATATATATATATATATATATATATATATATATATATATAATATATATATATATATATATATATATATATATATATTATATATATATATATATATATATATATATATATATATATATATATATATATATATATATATATATATATATATATATATATATATATATATTATATATATATATATATTCTTATCTATCGTTATATACGCCAGCCACCAATGTATGTTCAATTTATAACTTTACTCACCTGTTCTTATTATTTTTTTTTTTTGTATTTATCTAGTATATACTCATTAGTTATCCTTTCTTACCAGTAGTGTCACCTGTTCAAGCGTATTATGACCCTATTTAATGTATTAATTATGACTTGTTTTGCTCTGCTATTTACAAAAATATCTTTTATTTAATTCCAAATTAACATCCAAGAGACTGAGAAGAGTTGAACTGTGTCCATGCTAGGATTTGATTTTGGCCACAGTTTGTTTCCAAACAGCTATTGAGAAATGTGACATTAGAACTGTTTGTCTTTTGGATATATTAAGATTGTGTGTCTTTTTCAGCTGGTATTAATGTTTTGAAGCAATCCAACGGTTGTTATAATTCTAGTTGCATCTATTTACCTTGGCAGTGTAACAGAATTAGAGTGTATATACAAACAATTTCCAAAAAAAGAACTGTGAATATAGTATAAACAAAAAAGATGGGCTTTTCATTACTTTAATGGATGAGACGATGCCCAAATCAATGGTGAATTATTAAACCACATAGGGTTAGTTCCTCTTCTTTTTTTCATTCAATAGAAAATCCTTCCAGAAACCTACGTAACCTCTTATCCGCCCAAGCTGAGATGTTGAACCAGAGAATATATTCGAACCAATTTTTTTTCTGTATTTCAAAATTTTCCGGCTAAAACTAAGAGAAACATTTAGTTTTTGGTTAATTTTTTAAATTCTGTTTTTGTTTTAGTTAGAAGGAAAATATAAAATTTGTTATTCATTTTAGATACATAGCTTATTGGAGTCACCAATGTAAATAATTTGCAGAAGAAAATATCGCAAAAATATGGGGATTGCCTTGAAAATCTGTCTTATTTAAATCTCTTTTGGATGGTAAATATGTATAAGACATGCATATTTTGAATTGTTGTAAAAAGAAAAATGTTTTCCTTAGGTACTAAACTGATTAAGATGAGATTAAAAGTTTTACTTTTTCTGAAATTTTGAAACTGTTATAACTTGGGTATACGTCAAACCATTCCCTAGACGTAGAGTGCTGAAGCTGCCTTTTTGGACCAAATACAATTGTAATACAGAAGGGGAGAGGGCATGATTTTTAGCAAAGTAGCGATTTTTTCAGAGAAACCCGACTATGCTCTTCTTGCTGATATTTTTACATAAGGCCTATAATCTCAAGCCCTCCGTAAGTACTTCTAATTTTTACAGAAAGTCAATTATAGGGCCGTATAGTTAACATTTCTAGAAAATTACCGATGATGACAAAGACCTAAGGGCTCTTACGACTCTTTGAATAAGATTAAATATAAGAAAAACGAGTTTTTTCAACTTAGAGTAAGGAGCAACATTAAAAATCCAACCAAACAGAAATTATTTAAATTGCTCTTCGCGCTAAAGTTTTTTAACACTTAAAACAAAAATTCTTATTCTAATTAAACCGCCCCTTGTGTTTCAGAGGTCATTCTCAAGAAAATGGGATAAACATTTAAACTTTAGCGTAAACAGCAAGGTATTGAGGAGGAGGGAAACCCCTTAGTAAACAGAATAATTTTTATATGTTTTGAGTTTTAATGTTGCTCCTTACTTTTAGTTGAAAAATTTGTTTTTTCTTAAATTTAATTTCTGATCATTTTTTTCAAATAATGCCGGTAAACCAGGCTTCCCTTTTATGAAAACTCCCTCCCCTCGTGGGAAACTCCTCCTTGGAAAGTTCCTCCCACGTAAAATACCCCCCTTAAAATTCCCTCTGGAGAATTCTTCCTTCGCTGAAAATATTATATGAAAATAATTGGCAAAATTTAAAATCAGAATTTAATATCAGAGTTTAAATCAAACCCAAATCAACCATTTTATCCCTCGAGGTCCCATATGGGAAGTATTATTATTTGAAACGAAATCTATATTATTTTCAATGAAAAATTATCTTTACTGAGAAATATCTATGATTAAGCATTAAAAATCTTCAGAATTGAGCAATTACTGTAAGACTGTATTTATTACCACAATATATTAAATTTAAATATACAAAAATCAATGTCGTTGATTTCATAATCAAATCTTGTTACTGTATTTTGTCTTCCTTGAGCACAAAACTACAATTTTTTTATAGAGTTGTCTGAGGCTCACAATTCTGAGGTACAGTAGATGTAAATATGTTACTAGAATTGAGAGGAAAACCAATGGACTTTGTAGAACTAAACTTAGGTTTTCCTAAGTTTGTGAAAACTCAGCTGCCTGAACAGTATTTTAGGGTGGCTCTAGCCCCCTCACCTCGCGTCTGAAATCTATTCTCTATTTGTCATTTTTCTTAAAGTATTCCTGAAAGAGACGGAAATTGTGGTCCAGTACTGTTTGTGCCAGCTTTGGGTTGAGCTATTTTGTTCCATTAAATTATCCGTGTTTCCATGATTGACAAAATAATTGAAGCCGATGCTGAGCTCAGGAATTATAATATAAAGTGTGAACACTGACAATAATTTTTTCGCGAAACACAGATGTAAAGACATTATTCAGTCTTTTTCGTTTCGCTCATGCGCAAATGTCTTTGGAACTTTTTTTTTGGTAGAAGTCACAGCTACGCTGCTCATTTTCTTAGCGCGCCGATGTCTGAGCATTTTTGCAGAGTACTTTTAGTAGGCCATATTAGAGTAGAGATACATATTAAAAGCCTTTTAAAAACAATAATCAAGTTAAAGAGTGATATGAAAAATATGAGACGAGCAGAAACAATTTCAATTAATTATTTAATATGAATAATTAAATCAGACCAAAAATGAACAAAAATTGAAAAATGAATGAGTAAGGCAAACTTAAAACAGCATAAATTGTTTAAAAACCTAGAGAAACGCAGCGCTGGGCTACCACGTCCTTTGATCTATTAAGGGTTAGACTCTCAAATACTAGCTCACAACCAACGCTGTAAAAAAAAATTGATTTCCAACAAAATGTTTTGCTCGAATTCAAACAAGTAAAAAAAAAAAAAATCCAATTTGTCTGTTGGAATTGTGACTTGCTTATTGCATTCAAACAAGTCAAACTAAAAATTCAATTTTTCGGTTGAAATTGTGATTTCTTTATTGAGTTCCAACAAATAATTGAAATTATTAATATTTATGTTCTTTTCAGTAGAAAAAATGTAATTTTCGATGCAAATTGGTTATATTTATCAAAATGGTTTGGACTTCAACAGTAGATTGAAATTTCTAAAATATCATATTGAATTTGACTACGGTGCCATTTAAAGTGCATTAAAGAACATGCATAAATTTATGTACATTTTTAGCTTATAAATAATATTTTGAAGCAATGGAAGAACATTATATGAATTTTTTAATCGCTAATGGCTTATGGAATAATTACAGTGTATTAATAAAAGAGAAGCCATCTGTTTTGGCCTTTTCTAAATAAACACAAGTTCGGACTTATTAAATGTTAATATCATTATTTACGGGATTACTTCTGTAGTGTGATTACTTGGGTTTTGCTGGAAACCGACGATTTCAATAAACGTTATGATGAGAGGAATAGTCTGCTTCTGAGCAGGAGAAGGACTTGTTTGGTCTTTTATCTGAAACTGGTTATTGATGCCCATTCCTGGCAGCTGTTACATAAGATTGTAGGCCTAATAAATTGAACAATGATAGTAATGGAAATCCAACAAACAAGGTGGAAATCCAATAAGGATCTTAAAATCCAAAATGTTGTTTAAAATTCAAATCGGGTTTGGGAATCCAACATTTTGTTTCTCAACAGATTGGATATTCAATAATTATAATGGAATTAAAATGGTCTCGAATATTCAATTTAAGCTGTTGAAATTCAAATTTTGTTGTTGATAAACATTACAAACAATTTTTGTTGAATCTCAAACTATTTTTTTACAGTGAAGCAAATATGTCCAACTACGTTCCGATAAGACAATAGTTTAGGGACCCAACTCCTTACCTCACAGATTTTGTATCAGGTACGGACCTCCGTAAAGTCCAACTAGAACATTTGATCTTATTTTTCACTAACACTGAAAAAGAAATTGTTTGAGATTCAACAAAAATTGTTTGTAATGTTTATCAACAGCCAAATTGGAATTTCAACAGCTTAAATTGAATATTAGACCATTTTGAATTCCATTATCATTATCGAATATCCAATCTGTTGAGAAACAAAAATATTGGATTTCCATACCCGAATTGATTTTTCAAACACAACATGTTTGGTTTTAGGATCAATATTGGATTTCCATCTTGTTTGTTGGATTTCCTATTCTTTAATCGGAATTCCATCACTATCGTTGTTCCATTTATCAGGCCTACAATATTGTGGAACAACAAACTAGTTAGATGTTATAACAGCTGCCAAATATGGTCCTCAATGACCAGTTTCAGATATAAGCCCGAACAGATCCTTCTCCTGCTCAGAGGCAGACTTTTCCACTAATCATGAAGTTTAGTAAAGTTTAGTGGAATTGTAGGTTTCCAGCGAAACCCGAGTAATCAGACTACAGAAATAATCCCGTAAATTAATAATTAATAAGTCAGGTCTTTTGTTTATTTAGAAAAGGCCGAAAAAGATTGTTTCTCTTGTATTAATACACTGTAACTATTTCATAAGCCGTAAGTGATTAAAAAATTCATATGATATTCTTCCATTGCTCCAAAATATTAACTATCAGCTTAAAAATGTTTTTACATAAAGTTATGCATGCTCATAAGAACATTTGTACATATATTCACTTCAAATGGCACCATAGTCAAATTCAATATGGTTTTCAAGAAATTTCAATCTACTGTTGAAGTCCAAACCATTTTGATTAATATAACCTATTTGCGTCGAAAATTTCATTTTCTCTATTGAAAAGTGCACAAATCTTAATTATTTCAAAAATTTGTTGGAATTCAATAAGCAAGTCACAATTTCAACAGAAAATTGGATTTATAATTCAACTTATTTGATTCAATAAGCAAGTTACAATTCCAACAGAAAAGTTGTATTTTTTTTACTTGTTTGAATTCGAGCAAATTATTTTGCTGGAAATCAATTTATTTTAGAGTGAAGTTTATATGAGTTCCAACAACTTCTTTTATTGGATTTTCTTACAACAAGTATTTAGAAACGTCCACCCTATCTATTTCCCAAAGAGGTCGGGTGTTCTGGTTCCCAAGAGGCATAATAAAGACACTACTTCTTACAAATCGTTTGTCTAAGATTCGACAATCACTTCTGGTAGTATTTCTGACACCAAACTTAGAGAAGAACATTTATTTAGAGAAGAACATTTATTTTTTAGAAAATTTATCCCCTGGAAACTTCCCTCACCAGCGGAAAATTCTCCCCGTGGAAATCCCCGACAAGACAATCCGCCCCCCCACCCTAAAAATGTATGCATACTTCCCAATAACAAATACTATACATAAACAATGGGCAAATCTTATAAAGTAAAAACCCTTCCCCAGGAGCTGTGGGGGGTCATGTTATCTCCAATGACATAGTTACTCGGCTTTTCAACTTTGCTGCACGAAACGGCAATCACAAAACTTTGATCGGACGGTTTTGAAAAAAGGACGTGGGAGGTGGCCTATTTGCCCTCCAATATTTTTGGTCATTTAAAAAGGACACTGGAAATTTTAATTTCCGTTCAAATGAGTCGTCTTCTGATATTTTAGGACCACTGAGTCAATGCGGTCACCCCTGGGAAAAAAAACAACAAAAAATAAACATGTTATCTCCAAAGACATAGTTACTCGGCTTTTCAACTATGCTGAACAAAACGGCAATCACAAAACTTTGATCGGACGGTTTTTGAAAAAAGGACGTGGGAGGAGGCCTATTTGCCCTCCAATATTTTTGGTCATTTAAAAAGGACACTGGAAATTTTAATTTCCGTTCAAATGAGTCGTCTTCTGATATTTTAGGACCACTGAGTCAATGCGGTCACCCCTGGGGAAAAAAACAACAAAAAATAAACATGTTTTTGCAGATAGGATCTTGATTCTTGAAACCTATTCAGTAGGGTTCTTGTATATGCTGAATCTGATGGTGTGATTTTCATTAAGATTCAATGACTTTTTAGGGGATGTTTCTCCCCTTTTTTCGAAAATTAGGCAAAGTTTCTTAGGCTCTTAGCCTTTAATAAGTATAATTAAACTTAATGAAACTTTTTTTCTTAGAATCAGCATAATAACCTGATTGTTTTGATATATCTATTGGCATCAAAATTCTGTTTTTTAGAGTTTCGGTTACTATTGAGCTGGGTCGGTGCTTACTTACAGTTCGTTACCACGAACTATTTGACTATTTGTTATTTTTGAAGAAAAAATGTTTTTTTTTATGAAATATTAATGGAAATTGTTTAAATCTCAGGGGGAATGGTTTTCTCAGTTTCATGGCTTCATATTTTTATTTCTTATTATAACTGATCCATAATTTGCTAGCCATGGAAAATTGGCTTATGCAATGAAAAAACTAGGGTGAGTTCTGTAGAAAACTTTCTAGCTGTTTAGGAGTAGGAGAAGCCCTCCCAAACAGATGTGGGTGTTATTTGTTCTGAAACCTTCTCTCCATCGAAAAAAGCCAATATATTTAGCCGTGATACAAAATCACGTGTCTGGGGGGTCATTCGCAGAATAAAGCTACTTTTCCTTCCTTTGCATGGCTATAAGTAGCAGGCTACTGAATACAAACTTAAGCACTGGGAGTTCCACCAACCAGAATTCTTCCGGGACTGTGTATTTAATGAATTTGGGAATGAAATCAAGCTTTTACAAGGTCATCTTTAGAGATAAATAGGCTATGATTCGGCCTGTTCGAGATTCTTGGTAATTCCAGCACAAAGCTACCCATAGTTTTATGCCTATTCCCCGAAAAATACCCCCCTCAGAAACTCTCCCTGAAGAATATTCCCTCAGATCCACCCACCACGCCCGTCTAAAAATTCCTCCAAAAGAAAACTTCCCCGCCAAAAATTCCCGTGAAAAATTTCTTTAACAGAAAATAAGTTTTTCGAACAGTTCAACTGATTTTGCCACAAATTGCATTATTTTTCTGGCCAGAACTAGCCAAAGCTAAAAACAGCAATTCAGTATGCGGGAAAATCATCATCAGATATTTGTGTCAACTGCCGACGATGAGGACAGCACCAAATGCTATTTAATTTCAAATCTTACGCCATTAAGCCTATTGTAAATTCTTTTTGTACCCAAATGAAAAGTAATGTAGTTAAGATCACAAACAATTAGTTAAGAGTTATATTAATCGTAGTTTTACACAGTCATGCTTTCAACCTTCATTGGTGGTCAGAGAATTTCTGGTGGCCAATTTTTCATTCTTAAAAATATATGTTGTTTGGTCAGAATGTTCAAATACGATACCAGAAAATGTATTCTATTTAAATTATTATCGAATTTGTTTTACTCGGTGTGTCGTGACTTGTCTTCATCGGAAAATTAATCATTTACTGTGCCTTTGGCTGGCACTTGTCTTAGATCCTTAGATTTTAATCAAGCCAGAGCTGATCGTACTTTTTTTTTTTTTTTTTAATGTTAAAGTAAATATCCTGTTGTCAGTTATGGTTTATCCTAAGGAAAAGTACATCTTGAAAGAAATTCATCGTCGAGTGGTCTCTACGCTGGACAGGCTATTGCCCATTTAATTTAAAATGATTTTGATCATGTCTTGAGACTGTATTCTTATTTCGTAAGCAATATGAGCCTGAATTAATCGCAATGGTGTCGTAAGTGTCAGTTTCTGTTGCCCAGTGTGGAGTTCTATCTTAGCCATTGTGCATTGAAAACATTATTGGCACGAACAGGCCAGGATTTACCAATAGGTCGATTAGGCCCGAGCCTAGGGGTGCAAAATTCCAGGGGGCACAATAAATTATAACTGAGTGATTTTTGTCTTAATAAAAACCGGACGGATGTGATTTATCGTAAAATTGTCAGGTGCACTCCGCCGTTGCACAAATCCACGCCTCAGAAATGACTAAGCATGCAAGTGAGCTATTGAGTTTTTATCCCGACGATCTTGAGCCTATTATTGTTGATGAATGCTTACATTTCAAACCCTTCTTGGTACAAAAAAATTATGAAAGAACAAAAAAACATGACTCTAACTGACATTAGCAAGGTTTTGCGTCATTTTGATGAACTTGACATCTATCCAAATACTGACATTGCCGTAAAAATAGTTCTTAGCGTGCCTGCCTCAAAACGCATGGGAGAAACATCCTTCTCCACCCTTCGTCGGATGCTTAACTACATAAGATCTTCAAACAGTTACGACAGGTTGACATCATTATCCCTGCTCTTTATTGATGGAAGGCTGACTCAATACATGCTGCACGATGACATCATAGACACCTTCGCACGAGAAAAAGCAAGCAGAAAGGCTTTATTAAATGGCTTTGAAGATAAATAGTCCTACTTACAAAATAATGTATAATGCGTACAAATATTTGTGTTTTGCTGTCTACCAATGGATTAACTACTACTAACTCACCGCAGCACCAAGCCGCCTAAGGCCAACACAGCTACGCACGCTCCTCCTCCATCCTAATTTATTCAAAGCCTCCTTCTTTACACCCTCCCAAGAAGTTTCTATTTTCCTTAAATATTTCTTTAATTTTCATACCTTTACTAGGACCCTGAATTTCTAAAAGTTGATTGATTTTGCTCACACTTTTATCTAGGATGCTTAAATCATCATAATAATCTAAGTCCATGAGAGTTTTTCTTCCTCATTTGATTCCTATTGCCTTTCCTGTGTTCCTGAAGACAAAGTCCATCAAAATGTTCTATATAAAGGGGGGTAGAACACAACCCTGCTTTATTCCTCATTTAATACGAAACCAGATGCTAACCTCATTTCTTACCTTAACCGTAGCAGTGTTATTCTCGCACATAACACTAAACAGCAACAATCATAATGTATTTGTCGGCTATACTATACAAAGATAAGATCTTCGCTAAAGCTCTTCTAGCAACAGAATCGAACGCCTGCTCATAATCTATAAAACTGAGGACTAAAGGTGTATGATAACTCAGGCAACTAAATTATCAACCTCAGACTAAAAATTTCACAAAACAAATCTTCCTTCACATCCAAGCTATCACAAACTTTTTCATTTTTCTCAATTTCTTTTCCTGCAATTCTATTCCAGTTTAGCACATTCTCAAAATATTCTTTCCATCTCTATTTAACTCTTTCTTTATCACTAATTGTGATAAAATCAATAATTGTGCTTATCTTTAACTGGGACAAGTCCAGATTAACTATTCTTTCTCAATTTATTGACATGCCAGTGCAACATTTGATTCTTAAATTATTATCATAAGTGATGTTATTTTGCGATAAAATAGAAATTGTTATCATAAAGATTATTTTGACCCTCTCTCCTATTGTCAAACAGTTCGTGGTAACGAACTGTAAGTAAGGAGCGACCCGGCTCAATGGTAACCGAAAGTCGAGAAAACGGAATTTTGATACCAATAGATACATCAAAAGAATCAGATTTTAATGCTGATTTCGAATATATAAGTTTCATCACCTTTAGTGCTACCCATAGCGCCTGAGAAAATTTTGGTGATTTTCAAAAAAAGGGGGAAAGACCCCCTAAAAACTATAGAACCTTAATGAAAATCACACCATCATATTCAGCGTATCAGGGAACCCTACTACAGAGGTTTCAAGCTCTTATCTACAAAAATGTGGAATTTTGTATTTTTTGCCAGAAGAAAGATCACGGATGCGGGTTTATTTGTTTTTTTTGTTTTTTGTTCCCCAGGGGTGATCGTATCGACCCAGTGGTCCTAGAATATCGTGGGAGGGCTCATTGGAACGGAAATTAAAAGTTTTAGTGCCCTTTTTAAGTAACCAAAAAATGGAGGGCAACTAGGCCCCCTCCCACGCTCATTTTTCCCAAAGTCACTCGATCAAAATTTTGAGAATGCCATTTTGTTCAGCATGGTCGAAAATATGATAACTATGTCTTTTAGGATGACTTAATCCCCCGAAGTCCCCGGGGGGAGGGATGAAAGTTCTGAACTTTACCCAATGTTAACATATAGTATTGGTTATTGGGGAGTATACAGACGTCTTCAGGGGGGATTTTTTTTGGTAGTAGGGGCGGGGTCGGGGGTTATGAGGGAGGATCTTTCCATAAAGGAAGTTTTCATGGGGGAGGGAACATTGCTATGAAAGGGGCGCCGGATTTCCCAATATTATTTAAAAAAAAAGATCAGAAATTATATATAAAAAAAAACAAGTTTTACAACTGAAAGTAAGGAGCAACACCAATATTAAAACGACAGAAAACATTACGTATATGATTAGGTTCACCCCCTAGTCAATACCTCGCTCTTTAAGCGAAATATTTTTAGTACTTTCATAAGAGCTATTTATTCTAATTAACGGCATTTGTGATTAAGGGGTCATTTTTAGAGAATTGGAACCAAATTCGAACTTTAGCTTAAAGAGCAAGGTGTTGACTAGGGGGTGAACCCTTTAATATACGTATTAAAAAATATATGAACATAGAAGTTCGTTACGTAAGTTAATTCGTAAGTTACGTATATTTATTACTAATAAAAACGTTCGTAAATAAAATTAAACAAGTTTCGAGAAAGCCATTTAACCAAATAAAAGTAAAATTAATATTCAAATTTTGTTTTAATTATTCATGTACGGTGAGCCAAAATCAAAACCTGCATTAATTCAAAAACGTTCAAAAATTAAATAAAAAAAACAAGTTTTTTTTAATTGAAAGTAAGGAAAGACGTTGAAACTTAAAACGAACAGAAATTATTCCGTATATGAAAGGGGCTGTCCCCTCCTCAACGCCTCGCTCTTTACGCTAAAGTTTTACTTTCTCACAACTCTTTTTTTGAAACAATGAAAAACTTTAGCGTAAAGAGCGAGGCGTTGAGGAGGGGACAGCCCTTTTATATACGGAATAATTTCTGTTCGTTTTAAGTTTCAACGTCGTTCCTTACTTTCAATTAAAAAAACTTGTTTTTTTTTATTTAATATGAATAAGGAGCGGCAAAAATGCTTGGGCCTTGAAGCGTCAAAGCTTTAAATCTTGCCATGAGCACAAGCAGTATGGAGGAGCTTGGTAAATAAAAGTCAAAGAAATAATTTTAATGACGGTAAAAACCTACATTAGGAAACATTAAAAACCTACAATTTTCTCTTTACGTCCAACTTGAGTTACTGTTCTTGTTAGTTTTTTTTGTATTTTAGCCCGAAATTCTTACAATTCTTGAGTCAAGAAGGCCGCAGAAAGAAAAGGAGTTTTAAAAACAGAATACGCCAGGGTGAACTGACGACCTATAACCTGAAAATTACCTTATCCCCATTGATGATAGAAAATTAAACTGAAAATGCTCTCTCAGTTTAGAAAGAGCTCCATAGTTGTACTACCGACAAGAAACAAAGAGCATCGAAGTAGTCTTACCGATGTATATTGACTTGTCTTGTCGCCAAAACATTTCTAATTAAGTTCTAATAAACATAACTGCTATCACCCTGTTACGGAAAAAAACTCGTATCAGCTGCCAATAAAAACAACTAATAACAGTAGGTCTTGGAAAGATAATCTTTGAATTGTAACGTTCTTTCGTTTCTTAAATTTTCAACGAGGGGCTGCTTGTTCCTTAATCGATTAACGTTTTGAGGGATTTTCGTCATGAATCTGGTGCTCCTTTGAATTTGATTACAACAAATAAATTTGGATTTTGGTAAATTTCAAAATATATTTTATAAATAGCTACCGTTGCAAATACAATTGCTTAGCCATCCAAAGTAGAGGATAGGTTCCCTATTATGGCTGAGTTTTTATTGTTCTGAGATAGATGCATCAAATAAATCTATAGACCTTGATGTGTAGATCGACAGTATCTCACTAACTGTCTGATTTCCTTTTCCATCTGTCTTTTCTTGAAACACAATTTTCACTTGCATTTTCCTACTGGTCCTAGTTTTTGAATCTTCAAAACTGTAGTCTGTCATTCCGTATGTTTCGATTTATGAGTTCAAGCCATGGAATCAGTTATTGACCATTTTATTCATGATAGCCTTATAGAGATTTTTTCTTGTGGTGAGGGATCCAATGTCAAAAAAACATTTTTGATGTATTTTTTCACAAATATTTCAATATATTGCGCACTTTAAGTTTTCTTTGGTCATCTGATTAACTACCCACAGAATTTGCTTTTATGCTTCCTGACTTCAGAAAAAATGGTTTTGAACATCAGTATTTTATTTAAACTTTACAATTCTTATTCAAGCAGATTATATATAAAGTAGCTTTCATTTATATTGGAGAAATTTTCCTTTCCTGCAGCTTCTTAAGTTCCTCTAAGTTTTGGATTTTGCTCTTCCATTTTTGTATTGTTTTAGTTAACCAATTAAACAATTTTCCCTTAAAACGATGATAGAGATCCGCGATGGAGCTATTTTGGGATGAAACTTGAAATTCCTAGTGCCATTTTGAATGGTCTAAAGTGATTAGAGGGCAACCAGCCTCTCTTTGGGGCCCTTTTTGCCTCAGGTAACACTGTAATACCCCGTGGCAACCGGACCAAAATTTAGGACGGTCATTTGTTTGAAATTAGTCGAAAGGTAAAATAAAAATTATAAAGGTTCAAAAAATAAACCTTAGGGCCGAGGGGTCTAAATTATACTTATTGCCAATTGTAGATAGATAGGTTTTATCAGAGATATCGTTCTAGCATTGCCTATAGTAAAGGGTTCAATCTCTTGTTATTAATTTTTTTTCCCAGATCCAATTAATATGGAAGTAGGGGCCTAATAAACTTTGGAGGGGCTCATTTGATTGAAAATTGGAAGCTCCTAATCACCTTTTAAGAGTCAAAATTTATCGGAGGACAACCAGCCCTCTTAACTTTTTTATATGTCCCACTCAACAATGCTAGAAATTTTGAAAAGCAAAATTGTTCAAAATAGTTAAAAGGTCTAACAATTATGCCTCCCAAAGCCCTCGGGGCAAGGAATTTAAATGAAGCAATTTATCCATTTTTTACATGCAGTATGTATCATTGAAAAAGGGGAAAATATTTGGTCCTTTGTGTGTCTCAAAGACTATGGGTATTTAGGTGAAATTTCGGAGAGTATTTAGGGGTAAGTTACATTAAATCAAAAGATACTATGTGCGTCCAAATTATCAAAAAGGTTTATTTAGCAATATCTTTATCGATTTGAAACTTTCAGGGTTAGAATACTGCTACTGCTGCTATGATGACTACTTGCAACTATTAATATGGCTACTTGTGACAGTGACTACTTACCACTGTTACACCTTACGACTTAGACTATTACTTTTATTTGCAACCACTTCCAGGAAATGTTAAAATGTTTATTGAACAAAATCAAAACACGCTATGTGCATCGTGATTCATGACGTATAATTTTTTTTTTCAAAAGCTTCAATACAGAACTATTTTTGTATATGTACTTATTTAAAGACATAAGCAGTCAAAGCAAAACAGAAAGTAAAACTGTCCTTTAATAACACAAAGGATTAAGATGCGTCCAATATTCAAAGGTATCCAGACGGTGGAGATGAGGAAGGCTTCAGCCAAAGGGAGACCAAAAGTTATGCAAATTTCTTATCCCCTTTATTTAAAACCCTCTATCTATCCATCCCAAGTGTTCTAATAAAAATATATTACAATACTTTAGTTTTATTGGTTATAATTACGGTGACAAACAATTTTACTGAACGTTCAAATTTTGCCTAATATTTTAATCGTAATACAACATTTTAGTGCTCAAGCAGAAAATTAAAAAAAAATAATGTACAAATATTCAAAAATTCAGCACATAATAAAACTATGTGAACTAAATAGTCCAGGACTTTTAGCTCAAAAAAGTGTCGAACCCGGACAAAATTGCAATATAAACGAAAATGGTACCAAAATGATAAGAAAAAAATTCTGTACAACATACTAAAAGTCCCCATAAATCCGAGTGGGGCGAGTACCCGAAAAACAGGGGAAAAGGGGGAAATGCGGGGGAAATTGGGAAAAATGCCGAACATGCCCAGAAAATAGTTCAAAGTGAGTTTTCTGGGGCTTTCCCATACGCTGATCACGAAATTGACATCTAAAATTCAGTATAGAATAAAAGTACTACGGAAAACGGGGGGAACAGGGGGAAGAGGTGAAAAAATTTAAAAATACAGGGTAGGGACTTTGAAATATGTTTTCTGGGGTCTTTCTATCTGCTGATCCCGAAACTTACATCTAAAATGAAATAAAGAACATGAGCCCCACCATAACGGGGGAAAAGGGGGAAAGAGGGGAAGAAAAGGGACAATTGAAGTCAGGGGTAGAAATCAGTTTGAAATGTGTTTTCTGGGGTTTTCCTATCTGCTGATCACGAAACTGACACCTAAAATGAAGGAAAGAAAACGATAACCATGAAACCGAACAAAACTGTAGGTAATAACGGAAAAGGGGAAGGGAAGCCTGACTCCTGAGCCAGCTGCTAATGGCTAATAAGTAGGCCTATGGACAAAATAACTCGCTTAAGTATCAAACTTTTACTTTCTTGAATCACAGACATTTCTTACAACCATTTGAATTACTAAACATAAAGAAAACAACCGCTTGGCAGTGATCACAGTATAAAACTTCAGCTATTATAGGTAAAATTTGTACTTTCGAAGGCAATATCGTTGAATAAAAAACTAAAAAAAGAACTTCAGTAACTATAGGTAAAATCTGCACTTTTTAAGGCAGTAGAGTTGACTTGAAAAACACAGCATTGATGTCACTAGTCGAGCTCCTCGTCTTCGACAATCTCGTTGTCCCTGTTCAAACAGTTGATACCCTGACATTCTCCGCACGCGAACGTACACGCTAATCCATTTTTCTTGCAGCTGCATCGCGAGTTCTCGCAGCCTGTCTTACAGTTGCATCTCACGACACTCAAAAGAGTCTGTGGTGCGGGCAACAAATCGGTCATCACAGGTGAGTATTTATGGTCTCTGAGGACCCAACCCCAGTCAGCCGGGTCGAGGTCAGCTGGTTCCCCTTTCCAACGGGATACCTGGAGGCGCACTCGCTGGGAGTGGAATGAAGCTGCAGCTTCGGTTGGCGGAAGCCTTTCAGGCTTAACAAACGCCGTAGTATTTGATGAAGAAACTTTTTCCAAGAAAATTCGATGTCGCAGCTTAGTGAGATCTTCGTTTGGTCGTGCTTTGTACAAGCTGAGGAGAAGATATTCACCCGCTTTCACAATTTCATCTTTAGGCGATGATTCATCCAGAAACACTTCGCATTTTTTTCTGAACACTTCGCACTTCTTCAAAAGAGGTAGCACAGCTTGCTTTCCAAGTCCGAAAACTCGTGAGGTCGTGTCACATTCCAAGAGTGCGTGCCCTACAACAAGTAGCTTGGATACTTCTCCCATTTTTTTTTTAACTTCGTTGAGGCACCAAAACCGTGTTATCGCTTCTTTTGCGTTCGTTGACGATTCGAAGTAAAGTGTTTTTGCATTAGGCGGGAGGTGATACAAGAGTAGAATCAGAAGGTCAGTGTCGTTGCCAAGAACTATTGTTTCAGAGTTTTCTGCTTTCGTTACGGCAGTCTTCACGATTAGATAGTCAGCATCGTCCTTCGCATGGACGACTTCAAATCCTTTGGCTCTGAGTTTTTCCCCGATGTAGCTTATAATTCGCTGTTTGCTCTGAGAGTTGCTCAAAAATTCTTCCTTCTTTTTCTGGAGCTTCATCCCTAAACTGAAATCGATCACTTGATGCTGGCTTCCCTTACACTGTCAGTTGTGGGTAGCATGCGAAGTGTTTCTGGATGAATCATCGTCTAAAGATGAAATTGTGAAAGCGGGTGAATATCTTCTCCTCAGCTTGTATAAAGCACG
The DNA here is from genome assembly GCA_027921565.1 of Artemia sinica. Lineage (NCBI taxonomy): Eukaryota > Metazoa > Arthropoda > Branchiopoda > Anostraca > Artemiidae > Artemia > Artemia sinica. The sequence continues at coordinate 56,729,646 of CM051256.1, read as the reverse complement.
ACCAAACGAAGATCTCACTAAGCTGCGACATCGAATTTTCTTGGAAAAAGTTTCTTCGTCAAATACTACGGCGTTTGTTAAGCCTGAAAGGCTTCCGCCAACCGAAGCTGCAGCTTCATTCCACTCCCAGCGAGTGCGCCTCCAGGTATCCCGTTGGAAAGGGGAACCAGCTGACCTCGACCCGGCTGACTGGAGTTGGGTCCTCAGAGACCATAAATACTCACCTGTGATGACCGATTTGTTGCCCGCACCACAGACTCTTTTGAGTGTCGTGAGATGCAACTGTAAGACAGGCTGCGAGAACTCGCGATGCAGCTGCAAGAAAAATGGATTAGCGTGTACGTTCGCCTGCGGAGAATGTCAGGGTATCAACTGTTTGAACAGGGACAACGAGATTGTCGAAGACGAGGAGCTCGACTAGTGACATCAATGCTGTGTTTTTCAAGTCAACTCTACTGCCTTAAAAAGTGCAGATTTTACCTATAGTTACTGAAGTTCTTTTTTTAGTTTTTTATTCAACGATATTGCCTTCGAAAGTACAAATTTTACCTATAATAGCTGAAGTTTTATACTCTGATCACTGCCAAGCGGTTGTTTTCTTTATGTTTAGTAATTCAAATGGTTGTAAGAAATGTCTGTGATTCAAGAAAGTAAAAGTTTGAAACTTAAGCGAGTTATTTTGCCCCATAGGCCTACTGATTAGCCATTAGCAGCTGGCTCAGGAGTCAGGCTTCCCTTCCCCTTTTCCGTTATTTCCTCAGTTTTGTTCGGTTTTCATGGTTCTCGTTTTCTTTCCTTCATTTTAGGTGTCAGTTTCGTGATCAGCAGATTGGAAAACCCCAGACAACACATTTCAAACTGATTTCTACCCCTGACTTCAATTGCCCCCTTTCTTCCCCTCTTTCCCCCTTTTCCCCCGTTATGGTGGGGCTCATGTTCTTTATTTCATTTTAGATGTCATTTTTGGGATCAGCAGACAGAAAGACCCCAGAAAACATATTTCAAAGTGCTTTCTACCCCTACCCTGTATTTTTAAATTTTTTCCCCTCTTCCCCCTGTTTCCCCCGTTTTCCGTAGTACTTTTATTCTATACTGAATTTTAGATGTCAGTTTTTTAATCAGCGTATGAGAAAGCCCCAGAAAACTCACTTTGAACTATTTTCTGGGCATGTTCGGCATTTTTCCCAATTTCCCGCGCATTTCCCCCTTTTCCCCTGTTTTTCGGGTACTCGCCCCACTCGGATTTATGGGGACTTTTAGTATGACAGAATTTTTTTCTGATCATTTTGGTACCATTTTCGTTTATATTGCAATTTTTTCCGGGTCAAACCCTAAAAGTCCTTGACTAAAAATACGAACAGAAATTTATCTAAAGAAAGGGTTCCAACACAAATATATTTCAAAGAAAGGTTAAATGCAATATTAAAACTGAAAACGAGCAGAAACTGAAAACGAAAAGAAATTGCCATGAATTAATATTTGAAACTTAAATTTAACAAAAAAACTGGTTTATTACTGCTTATTCTACTCCATAGAGAAATTGTAACAAATATAGTGGGTTTAACGCCCCTTAAACTTTCTAAAAGCTAGAGTGTCTTTTGCGCTTTACTGCAGACAAATATTCTAAAAAAAAATTTCTTATCAGTATAAATTTGAAAGATAGAAGACTGCTCAAACTTGGAGGAATTAATTTTTTTTTTTTTTTTATTGTCAACATGGTCAACATGATGCCTGAGACTCTAGGCAGGCATGCCTTTCCAAAAACTAACCTGACAAGTATGTTTCCAATAAAAGAGTCATGCATACTCCCGCCATTTACCCGTGCACCCCAAGCCATTTAAACATTTGCCTCTCAATTACTTGAACTTTTCTGTCTTGGCTTTTCTCTGTCTACAATTAGCCATGTCTTGATGCAACCATATGCAACCTACTGCAAAATACTTGGTAACTTCAATTCAAAATTAAAAAAAAATTGTTGGTATGTGTGGAGCGCATGCATGGTTACCGCTACGAAAACAGTCTAACTATTCACGGCTTTAGGCATCTGTGAATAAGTTCTAAGGCGAGAGAGGAAGTTAGGACAATTTTCGGAGGCGCCCACCTCACCTGCCCAAAGTCTCAGGCAAGTGAACCAAAACTTGAAAAAGTGGAAATTTGCTCAGATTGCTAAACTGAGCTGAGGCAATGATTGGGAAAGTGATTGGAGACGTTGGGCATCCGTGAACAAGTGCTAAATTGAGAGAGGAATTGGGGACAATATTTAGGGGCGCCCACCCGCTCAGAGTCTCGGGCAAGTGACCTAAAAATTTGAAAAATTGCGAAAAATTGAAATTTTCTCAGAATGTGGGGCTGAGCTTAGGCACCAAATAGATACTATTTGAAAGATAAAGATGGTTTAAACGATTTTTAGCCTGTCATTTCAAGCAAATTAATGTTCCTATGTCAATTTTATATTCATGGTCAACTTTCTTAAGACCATAGGCGGGCGTGCCTTGTTTGCCTCTCATTACAGGCAATCTAACGGTCTTATGTCAATTTTAAATTCTTGGTCAACATGATGCCTGAGACTCTAGGCAGGCATGCCTTTCCAAAAACTAACCTGACAAGTATGTGTCCAATAAAAGAGTCGTGCATACTCCCGTCATTTACCCGTGCAGCCCCAGCCATTTAAACATTTGCCTCTCAATTACTTGAACTTTTCTGTCTTGGCTTTTCTCTGTCTACAATTAGCCATGTCTTGATGCAACCATATACAACCTACTGCAAAATACTTGATAACTTCAATTCAAGTTATCTCGTGCCCTCTCGTGTCCACCAATTCCCCAAACACATCGAATCGAAATTTTGAGATGGTTATTTTGTTCCACGTATTTTAAAGTTCTGGAAATTAGGTCTTTGAGGATGAAACCCCCTCCCCCCACACAACCCTTAGAACAAGGGTTGTAAGTCATGCCCTGGGGGCCTATAAGGTTTTTATAGAAAGTGTTGTGTTAGAAACTTCAAAAAGGGCTCAATCGATTGGAAATTGAAAGGGCTAGTGCCATTTTTAATAGTCAAAAGTGGTTGGAGGGAAACTAACCCCCATCTCACGCCCGCCATTTCTCCAAACACATCCAATCAAAAGTTTAAAATAGCCATTTTGTTCAACGTAGTTGAAAGTTCTCGAAATTATTTCCTTGAGGATGACAAAGCCCCCACGCCCCACAGGGCAAGGGTTGTAAGTTATGCCCTGGGGCCATATAAGGTTTTCATAGATAGCGCTGTCGTAAAAACTTCAAAACGGGCTCATTCAATGGGAAATTGAAAGGGTTAGTGTCCTTTATAAAAGTCGAAAGTGATTGGAGGGCAACTAACCCCCCTCTTACGCTCACCATTTCCCCAAAACACATCCAATCAAAATTTTGAGATAGCCATTTTTTCCACGTAGTTGAAAGTTCTGGAAATTAGGCCTTTGAGGATGACAACCTCCCCACAGCCCTCAGGGTAAGGGTAGTAAGTTATGCCCTGGGTCATATAAGATTACTGTAGAACGCGTTATTGTAGAAACTTCAAAAAGGGCTCAATCGATTGGAAATTGAAAAGGCTAGTGCTCTTTTTAATAGTCGACAGTGATTGAAGGGCAACTAACCTTCCTTACACGCCCACCATTTCCCCGAACACATTCAATCAAAATTTTTAGATAGCCATTTTGTTCAAATTAGTTGAAAGGTCAGGAAATTATGTATTTGAGGATGATAAACCCCCCACAGCCCCCAGGGCAAAGGTTGTAAGTTATAGGGGCATATAAGGTTTTTATGGAAAGCGTTGTCGTAGAAATTTCAAAAACGGGTCATTCAATTGGAAATTGAGAGGGCTAGTGCCCTTATTTACTGTCAAAAGCAATCGGAGGGCGGATGCCCCCCCCCCCCCCCCGACACCAATCTTTTCCCCAAACACTTCCAATCAACATTTTGATATAGCCATTTTGTTGAACGTAGTTGAAGGTTCTGGAAAATATGTCTTTGAGTATGACACACTAACACCCCCCCCCACAGCCCTCGGGACAAGGGTAGTAAGTTTTGCCCTTGGGGGCAAAAAAGGTTTTTATAGAAAGTTTTGTCGTAAAAGCTTCAAAAGGGGCTCATTCGATTGGAAATTGAGAGAACTAGTGCCCTTCTTATTAGCCAAAAGTGATCAGAGGGCAAATGCCCCCCCCCCCCCTCATGCCCATCATTTCCCCAAACAGTTCCAATCAAAATTTGGAGATAGCCATTTTGTTCAACGTATTTGAAAGGTGTGGAAATTATGTCTTTTAGGATAACAAATCCCCCAAGCCCTCAGGGCAAGGGTTGAAAGTTATGCCCTGGGTGCATATAAGGTTTTTGTAGAAAACATGGTGATATAAGCTTCGGAGGAGGCTCACTGGATTGATCATCAGATGCTCTAGTGCTCTTTTTAAGAGTCAAAGTGATCGGAGAGCAGCTACCACTCCCCCCCCCCCTCCACACACACACAAGTCGTATTGTCCCGAAATGCATCTAATAGAAATTTTGAGATAGCCATTCTATTCAAAATAGTCTATATATCATATAACAAGGCTTTTGTGATTGAAAGAAACCCCAGAGATTAGGGGCAAGGGTTGAAGTTATGCCCTGGGTGCATATAAGGTTTTTGTAGAAAACATGGTGATATAAGCTTCGGAGGAGGCTCACTGGATTGATCATCAGATGCTCTAGTGCTCTTTTTAAGAGTCAAAGTGATCGGAGGGCAGCTACCCGCCCCCACCCCCCTCCACACACACACACAAGTCGTATTGTCCCGAAATGCATCTAATAGAAATTTTGAGATAGCCATTCTATTCAAAATAGTCTATATATCATATAACAAGGCTTTTGTGATTGAAAGAAACCCCAGAGATTAGGGGCAAGGGTTGTCAGTTATGCCCAGGGGGTATTTAAAGTTTTTATGGAAGGGATGGTTGTTTAACTTTATATGAGGCTCAGTCTTTTTCCCTGAAAAAGACTATGTCAATATAAAACGAACAGAAATTAGTTAATATAGGTTTTCCAAAAAATAAGTTTTTCAAACAAAGTAAAGATCTCCATTAAACCGAAAATTAACAAAATGGAATCAAATAATCTACCAAGCATACAACTACGACAAATCAGCATCAATAAACAGAAATTAAAATAAGTCAAAGTCAAAACGAGCAGAAATTAATCTGAGTAGGATTCTAAACCCTATGCTTCCTAAAGCCCAGAATATAATTTGTACTTTACTGAAAAAAAATTCCAATGAATTTACTAAAAAAAAGGTGCATTGTCAGTTTAATATACGTAGGCTGATATTTATTCCTTAAAATCTTAATTAATTCTTTATTTCTTAAAGTTATAGAAGTGAAAAAATTTCAAAGATTTTTTTTCAGTAAAGTACAAATTATATTCTGGCTTTTAGAAAGCATAGGGTTTAGAACCCTACTAAGATTAATTTCTGCTCGTTTTGAGTTTGACTTATTTTAATTTCTGTTTGTTTTGAGTTCCATTTATTTATTGATACTGATTTGTGGTAGTTGTATGCTTGGTAGATTATTTGATTCTATTTTTGTTCATTTTTGGTTTAATGGAGTTCTTTACTTTTTTTGAAAAACTTATTTTGTGCAAAAAGTTTTTTTGATTAATTAAATAAAAAAAACGCTTTTTCAACTGAAAGTAAGGAGCAACATTTAAACTTAAAATGAACAGAGATTATTCCGTATATGGAAGGGGCTGTCCCAACCTCAATGCCTTGCTCTTTACGCTAAAGTTGTTTATTATTTTAACAACTAGAGTTGTGAGAAAGGGTCAAACTCTTTCACACCGGGTTGTCCATTTTAGCCTCAGAGCCTCAGAAGGTTATCCATTTTAGTGTCCCTACAATGTTCCAGTGACCGGCTGGTGCTGAGGAAAAAGAGAAAGAAAAAGAAGACACTTTCGGGTATAAAGCACTTTTTAGTAGTTTTCAAGAATTTGCTTAGTAACTAGTTTTAGTTAAAATGAATAGCATGAATTTTTTTTTACTTGGTAGTTTTTTCAAAACTTTTTTTTTGCTTTCCTCTTGCAAAGGTGCCTGGGTAGGGATTTAATTTAATAGAAGGATTGTAAACACCAGATCATGAGGATTTTTGATTATGGAGATTTCAGTGGTAGAGCTTTTATGGTTTCAAGCCTTTCAAACAGTTCGTGGTAACGAACTGTAAGTAAGGAGCGACACAGCTCAATGGTAACCGAAACTCTAGAAAACAGGTTTTTGATACCAATAGATACATCAAAAGAATCAGATTTCAATGCTGATTTCAAATATATAATTTTCATCAATTTTAGCGCTACCCATCAAAAGTTACGCGCCTGAGAAAATTTGGCTGATTTTCAAAAAAAGGGGGAAATACCCCCTAAAAGTTATAGAACCTTAATGAAAATCACACCATCATATTCAGCGTATCAGAGAACCCTACTGTAGAGTATTCAAGCTCCTATCTACAAAAATGTGGAATTTTGCATTTTTTGCCAGAAGAAAGATCACGGATGCGTGTTTATTTGTTTTTTTGTTTTTGTTTTTTTTTTCCCAGGGGTGATCGTATCGACCCAGTGGTCCAAGAATATCATGGGTGGGCTTATTGGAACTGAAATTAAAAGTTCTAGTGCCCTTTTTAAGTGACCAAAAAAATGGAGGGCAACTAGGCCCCCTCCCACGCTTATTTTTTTCCCAAAGTCACCCAATCAAAATTTTGAGATAGCCATTTTGTTCAGCATGGTCGAAAATATGATAAATATGTCTTTTAGGATGACTTAATCCCCCGAAGTTCCCAGGGAGAGGGCTAAAAGTTATGAACTTTACCCAATGTTAACATATAGTATTGGTTATTGGGAAGTATACAGAAGTTTTCCGGGTTTTTTTTCTGGTAGTGGGAGGGAAGGGTGGGTCGGGGGTTATGTTAGAGGATCTGTCCATTAAGGAAGTTTTCATGGGGGAAGGGAAATTGCCATGAAGGGGGCGCCAGACTTGCCAGCATTATTTATTGGTTATTGGGAAGTATACAGACGTTTTCAGGAAGGATTTTTTTCTGGAGGGGGGGGGATAGAGGAGGGGGTCACTCTGGAGAATCTTTCCGTGGAGGATGTTTCTTTGGGGTAAGGGACATTTCTATGAAGGGGCGCCGGATTTCCAAGCATTATTTAAAAAACGATCAGAAATTAAATATAAAAAAAACAAGTTTTTTCAACTGAAAGTAAGAAGCAACATTAGAACTTAAAACAAACAGAAACAATCGGAAACAGACTAACCCGCATTCCCGCTAATGCAGAAATAAGTGGGAGGAGCTTTTTGTTCGCACCGAAAACGAAGACCAGAAATGATCTGCGATAAGCTTACTGGATAATTATATGAACTGTGGTAAAGAGCGTGGTATTGACTAAGGGGAGAACCCCCTCATATACGTAATAACATGTACGTAATAAAAAAAAACAATAAAAAAACAAGCGATACGGCTCAATAGTAATCGAAACTTGTAAAAACGGAATTTTAATGTCAATAAATGTATCAAAAGAATGTGTTTATAATGCTGGTTCTAAATATATAAATTTTATTAAGTTTAGTATTACTCATCAAAGGCTACGAGCCTGATAAAATTTACCCGATTTTTTAAAGAGTGGGGAAACATCCCCTACAAGTGAAAGAATTTTAATGAAAATCACACCGTCAGATTCAGCGTATCAGAAAACCCTATTCCATAGGTTTCAAGCTCATATCTGCAAAAATCTGCAACTTTGTATTTTTTGCCAGAAGAAAAATATACGAATATAGAAGTTAGTTACGTAAGTTAATTTGTAAAGACATCCATTTAGCAAAAGAAAAGTAAAATTTTTATGCAAATTTTGTTTACTTATTCAATGACGGTTAGCCAAAATAAAAGCTGAATTAACTAAAAAACGATCAGAAATTAAATAAAAAAAACAATTTTTTTAAACTGAAAGTAAGGAGCGACATTAAAACTTAAAATGAACAGAAATTATTCCGTATATGAAAGGGGCTGTCCCCTCCTCAACGCCTCGCTCTTTACGCTAAAGTTTGACTCTGTCTCACAACTTTATTTTTTAAAACAATAAAAAGCTTTAGCGTAAAAAGCGAGGCGTTGAGGAGGGGACAGCCCCTTTCATATACGGAATAATTTCTGTTCGTTTTAAGTTTTAATGTCGCTCCTTACTTTCAGTTAAAAAAAAACTTGTTTTTTTTTACTTAATTACTATTAAGATCAAAGCATTAACAGAATTTTTTTAATCTATAGGCTTAACTCGCCTTATGACGAGTTAAAGTCTAACGCCTATTGTTAAAGTCTAAGATGACAATTGGAAAAGACATATTATTTTCTGTTAAATATCATATGCATCAAAGGCTGTGTAAACGCTCGTGCCAACAGCTAAGTTATGTGTCTAACTAGAAGCATATCCTTGGGCGAGGCCGGTTGTCAAAAATATGGTTGGCTTTAAAATTGGGCCAATATTTTAGACAGATTAGAAACGACGTCAAAATGTGACATAGCTTTGCGAGCTATTGTGAATTATTTAGTTTTGTACCATCCTCGGATTTGAAAATTCACCCAGCCAACGACTTAGCCACTATTTTATGAGCTTTTTTATCTACTTGGGTGTCCTAATAGCAAATTGACCTCAATACATAAGCAAATTTTATCTTATGCACTAACAAATAAGATTGAGTAAAGCCAGTAGACGGTCGAAGATGACCACTTTGGTAGAGTGACTGACTAATAACCTTGTAGCCGGCTCTCCCAACTAGTGGTTTATCCCCCAGAGTGTTACGTATGGGATTAACGACCATACCGTATAATAACATACTACTCTGAAGGGAAAGGACCAGGCTATAAATAAAAAACTTATAATTAGTTATCTATAATTAGAATTTAAGTCTATATAACTTTACATAGAAAGTCCTCCGTTTCCTGATTTAAAATATTTGAGAATAGCTCTATCTTGCATCCTATTATCTTTGCCAGGGCTTCAACAAGAAGTTTTTTTCCTAATTAATAAGTACCCGGACATTATTTACTCAAGTAAAATTTATAGTGCTGTTTAAATGCTCACAGAAAACAGCTTCAGAATCAAGTGTAGATGAATTATCAAGTGTAGATCAAGTGTAGATGAATCAAGTCTTTTATCAAGTGTAGATGAATTCTGATGAGTGTATAGATAGATAGGTCGTGTATTTCAAAAGCCCAACACACAAAAATTATGAAAAATAGAAAAATTACAACAGAGCAAATTACGAAACACACATTAACATGATACATAGCGAAAAATACCTTCTGGTAAATTACCAAAAAAATAACTTTAATTCCATATAATTAATAACGATTAATTGTAAAAACATTTCCTTCTTTCTAATCCCTTCCCTATGTAAGCACCAATACGAAATATTGTGGTTGGATTATTACTTTGTAAAATTTTTGGAAGCAGCAAAACAATCCCATGTAAGTAATTTTACCTTAAATCAGAGAGCACCGGGCACTTTCGGAGAAAATGGTCCAAATCTTCGTCCTCATCCCTACAAAGAGGACACACATACCGACCTTCAGGATGTACTATCCCCCTGTCGAACACCATTTGCCTGCTCTGGATTGGAAGGCAATTCGCCCTAAGCTGAATCCATCGACCTAAAATCATAGCCGGTAAATTGAATTTAAAATAAATTTCCTCTCCAAAACTAGGTTTAGCCTGATTATAATGATTCAATATAGCAGAATTTAAAACCAGCCCTTGCCAATACTGAATTTCTTGACCCTCTAAGATAAATCGTACCTGGCTTACTAAATTTGTTGGTAGATCAGGGGAACCAAGACCGTCATTCCATAAGTAAGCCATTCCCACTCTTTCTAGTAATGACCTAATTTGGTATGGCCACAACGTTTTCGAACCATAGCTCAACATCTGATAATAAGCAGCACTTACTAGTCTATCTTCATTACACCTAATGATCTTCAACCAAAATCTAAGCATCAAAATAGACCTACGTAGTTTTAGCGAAAACAGGCCCATATCACCTTTCAGAACCTGTGAATGAGTTGTCTGATGTAATCCAAACAGTCTTTTATAATACTGGAGCTGGAGGGACTCCAACTTCTGTGCCGCTTCTCCGCCCTAAATCTCCGCTCCATATTCTAATACTGGTAAAATTTTTGTATTAAATATTCTTTTGTGCATTTTTAGGTTTTTAATTCCCATTATCGTCGGATTTCTAAAAATTGCAGACATGGCCACTTTACCTCTATTAATTAGTTCATCAACATGACTCTTTAAATTTCCATTTTCCGATAAAACAAATCCTAAATATTTTATTCTTTTACTTACTTTCAGTTCCTTATTATTAAATTTAAATTTATAATTATCTTCGCCACTTGTTTTCCTTTTTTCAAAAATAACAACTTCACTCTTTTCAACATTCAGCCTTAATTTTTTCATCTGCAAATATTCTTCTATAAGACTCAAAAGCGTCTGCAGATCTTGCGGTGAGCTAGCCACCATAGCAATATCATCTGCAAATAATAGTAGTGATAGTTTATGGGTCCTTAGACTAACATTCGGAGCCCATCTATTCTCTAGATAACCAACAACATCATTTATAAAAATATTAAACAATTTAGGAGAAAGAGTGCTGCCTTGTTTTACACCCAGCTTAATATTAAAAAGCCTAGAAAACCTGTTACCAACTAACACGATTCCACTCACACAAATATACATACTCACTATCAACCTCACAAACAAATGAGGGAGGCCAATTCTAAACAGGGCATCCTTTAATAGCTCTCTGTCGACACTGTCGAACGCCTTGTGGAGGTCCAGAAATCCCACATAAAGACAAGTTTTTTCCCTTTCCATATTTATCAATTAATGCCTTTAAAATAAATATTGTATCTACCGTCCCGTACCCTGTCCTAAAACCTCCTTGTTCTTCATGTATTATATTATTTTTATTTAACCATTTAGAAAGCCTTGTATCTAGTATTTTCTCCATTATCTTACTTAAAGCAGGGACTAGCGCTATTAAACGATAATTCATGTGCAACTTAGGGTTACCTCTCTTAAAAAGCGGCAAAAGCAATGATCTCTTCCACTCATTTGGCCATTGTCCTGAAGTTAACCCTTATTACAAAGAAAAACGATTATCGACATAAAAATTGAAAGAAAATTCTTAAATAACGTTATTGGTACAACCATCAACACCCGCTGCCGAACCTCCTTTTAAATTCTTGAATACAAACTTAACCTCATCATTACTCACTTCCCCTACTAAATCATAATCATGTTCCTTCATAGGATAAACAACCTACCTCTTGTTACCTCTTGTAATTCTGCGCAATCACCTTCCAAGCTTTCTAGGTAGTCAGGCCATGAGTTGGCGTCTGGAGCCACCTGTGTGTTTCCTTTTCATTTCCAATATCATTCCTTATATAACCCCAAAACTTCTTAAAATCTTTATTTCTAAAATAATTTGCAATATCCAGTTTCTTTTTAATCTCAAACTCTTTTTTTTTCCGTTTATAAATGAAACCTGAGCGAAAAAGTTCTAAAATGAATCTTAAAACTAGAAGAAATTAAACAATTAAGTTTGATGCAGCCACCCGTTGAAACCCCCAAGGGGCTATAGTGTCTCTTGAGCTAAACTCAAACGCTCTATGTTTTTAACATTTTATATTGTCATAAAATATACAGCAAAACAAATTAAAAAAAAATAACAAAAAAATACGAGAATCTTATCGAGTTTACAAGAACGAAAAACTATTTTTAAGTCAATTTGATTAGGAATTTTAGTTCAGTTTTAATGTTTTAGAAGGACACTTTTTTGTGTCCAGTCTTCCGTTTGAATCATTTTATTCATAAAAATGAATAGATGAATGAAACTTCAGGACATAGTCGGTACATTGGAAGTAAACTGTTTAGATTGCTGAGTTTTATTTTGAATTCGCATATCAATGAATTTTATCACTTGATTTTCTTAATGTTTGGAAGAAATGGATTTAAAAGGAGGAAAATTTTGATGAAAATTTATTGAATATTAGATTAGTTAATTTCTGATTTCTTTTTATTTATTTCGATTAGGCCTACACTCCTGCTATTCTGACTTTCATAGTCCGTTTCTAACTTTTTTTTTTGCCTAATCCATCCCCCTGAGTCTCATTTGAATTTCTTTACTGCCTTTCATCTTCCTTACATGCATTAAAATTTGGTGTTGTCTCTTTTTTCAATGATTTTCTCTCCTCCAAATTCTTTTAGGCTATCCCAACTTTTATAGTCTTTTTCCAAGTCTCTTCGTCTAAACCATCCCCCTTGAACCCCATCCAATTTTTGTTACTTCCTTCTGACTTCATCTAGTCTTTTCCCGGCATTCTAAGTCTCCACCAGTTGCTTTTAAAACATTCTTACTTTCTAAGTATTTTTTTTTCTAAATTCTTGGTTTCCTCTAGCCTACTTAAATCCCTTTCAATTTCTAATACTAACTTTTGACTTTATTACTGCCTTCGTACTTGCTCTAGTCATTTTCAGAAGTTTTTTTATCTCCTTCAACTTAGATTAGACTACTAGTAGAATACTAGTAGTAGTAGCAGCTAATAGGGTGGAAGGATGCCTGGTCATTATCCAGGTGAAAGGGGTTCTAACACCGCAAAAGTACGTTTTTATGTCCATTTTTTTTTTAACTCCCATTAACCTTCAAACACGTATATAGAAGAGGGCTTAAGGTGGTGAAGGGAGGAGGTAGAAATTATTTCTTATTCTCTCTTCATTTGGATGGATTATGAATTAATTAAAAAAAACCTTCCGAAAAATAAGTTTTCAAAGAAAAGTAAATGCCATTTTAAACTTAAGCTCAGCAGATACAAATACCTGTTAAAATTCAAACTCAAAACGACCAGAAATTACTATTAAAGAATAAATGAAACCCATAACGAACAGAAATTAAATAAACAATCATAGCAAAAAACATACAACAAGTAATAATATAAATGAATAAATAGATCTGAAAGCGAGTAATGCTTAGATTGAATATGAAAATCAAGCTTAAAACGAAAAAAAAATTTTCCTACTGAAGTATAAATAGAACTTAAAACGAACAGAAATTAAATAAACAATCAATGCAAACGAACACACAATAGATAATAATGTAAATTAATAAATAAATCTTAAAACGAGTGAAACTTAAATTGAATACGCAAATCAAGCTAGAAACGAACAAAAATCACTACAAACAAGAGTTTGGGTATCGCCTCCTTCTCTCACTGTAAAAGTCTAAAACCTACTGCGTCATTTGCGCTTTACTGGAAACCAATTTTATGACAAATACTTTCTTTTGTGCTTAATATTAAAAATAAACATTAAAATTATAGTAACGTTTTGAACTGATGAGCTTTCAACAATTAATATCATTATACATCAAATATTCAGTTTAATTTATTAGTTCTTTTTAAAGTTGTTCAAGTCGAATATAGTTTCACTACAAACAAGTGTTTGGATACTGCCTCCTTCCTTAACTGTAAATTAAATAAAAAAACAAGTTTTTTAACCTGAAAGTAAGGAGCGACATTAAAACTTAAAACGAACAGAAATTATTCCGTATATGAAAGGGGCTGTCCCCTCCTCAATGCCTCGCTCTTTACGCTAAAGTTTTTTATTTTTAAAAAAAAATAAAGTTGTGAGACAGAGTTAAACTTTAGCGTAAAGAGCGAGGCGTTGAGGAGGGGACAGCCCCTTTCATATACGGAATAATTTCTGTTCGTTCTAAGTTTTAATGTCGCTCCTTACTTTCAGGTTAAAAAACTTGTTTTTTTTATTTAATTTCTGATCGTTTTTTAGTTAATGCAGCTTTTATTTTGGCTCACCGTCATTGAATAAGTAAACAAAATTTGCATAAAAATTTTACTCTTCTTTTGCTAAATGGCTGTCTCTAAATTTGGTTCTGACGTAATTTACAAATTAACTTACGTAACGAACTTCTATATTCGTATATTTTTCTTCTGGCAAAAAATACGTTGCAGATATAGTTGCAGATTTTTGCAGATATGAGCTTGAAACCTATGTAACAGGGTTTTCTGATACGCTGAATCTGACGGTGGGATTTTCATTAAAATTCTTTCACTTGTAGGGGATGTTTCCTCCCTCTTTAAAAAATCAGGTAAATTTTCTCAGGTTCGTAGCCTTTGATGAGTAATACTAAACTTAATAAAATTTATATGTTTAGAATCAGCATTATAAGCCCATTCTTTTGATACATTTATTGACATCAAAATTCCGTTTTTAAAAGTTTCGATTACTATTGAGCCGTATCGCTTGTTTTTTTTTACGTATATGTTATTACGTATATGAGGAGGTTCTCCCCTTTAGTCAATACCGCGCTCTTTACGTTAAAAGTTAAAAAAAAATTAATTCACAAACCCCTCAATCACAAAGGCCGTTTAATTAGAATAGATAGCTCTTTTGAAAGCACTAAAAAAAACTGTTGCGTAAAGAGCGAGGTATTGACTTGGGGGAGAACCCCCTCATATACGTAATAATTTCTGTTCGTTTTAAGTTCTAATGTTGCTTCTTACTTTCAGTTGAAAAAACTTGTTTTTTTTATTTAATTTCTGATCGTTTTTTAAATAATGCTTGGAAATCCGGCGCACCCTTCATAGAAATGTCCCTTACCCCAACGAAACATCCTCCACGGAAAGATTCTCCCGAGTAACTCCCTCCTCCAGCCCCCCCCCCCCACCAGAAAAAAAATCCTTCCTGAAAATGTCTGTATACTTCCCAATAACCAATACAATATGTAAGCAATGGGCAAAGTTCATATCTTGCAGCCCTTCCCCTGGGAACTGTGGGAGATTAAGTCATCCTAAAAGACATATTTATTAGATTTTTGACTATGCTGAACAAAATGGCTATCTCAAAATTTTAATTGGGTGACTTTGAGAAAAAAGTGAGCGTGGGAGAGGGCCTAGTTGCCCTCCATTTTTTGGAGGGCACGCATCGTGATCTTTCTTCAAGCAAAAAATGCAAATTTCCACCTTTTTGCAGATAGGAGCGTGAAACTTCTTTAATAGGGTTCTCTGATAAGCTGAATGTGATGGTGTAATTTTCGTTAAAGCTAATTAAAAATGCAAAATTCCACATTTTTGAAGATAGGAGTTTGAAGCTTCTTTAATAATGTTCGTTGATAAGCTGAATCTGATGGTGTGAATTTCGTTAAAGTTAATTAAAAAAATTTGCAATTAAAACAAAATTTTATTGTTTAAAAAAATTGAGTTGTGAGAAAGTCAAACTTTAGCGTAAAGAGCGAGGCGTTGAGGAGGGGACAGCCCCTTTCATATACGGAATAATTTCTCTTCGTTTTAAGTTTCAACGTCGTTCCTTACTTTCAGTTAAAAAAAAACTTTTTTTTTATTTCATTTGTGAACGTTTTTTAGTTAATGCAGGTTTTGATTTTGGCTCACCGTGCATGAATAATTAAAACGAAATTTGCATATTAATTTTACTTTTATTTGGTTAAATGGCTTTCTCGAAACTTGTTGAATTTTATTTACGAACGTTTTTATTAGTAATAAATATACGTAACTTACGAATTAACTTACGTAACGAACTTTTATATTCATATATTTTTAATACGTATATTAGGGGGTTTGCCCCCTAGTCAAAACCTTGCTCTTTAAGCTAAAGTTCGAATTTTGTTCCAATTCTTTAAAAATGACCCCTTAATCACAAAGGCCGTTAATTAGAATAAATAGCTCTTATGAAAGTACTAAAAAATCTTTGGCTTAAAGAGCGAGGCATTGACAAGAAGGTGAACCCAATCATATAGCTAATATTTTTTGTTCGTTTTAAGTTTTGATGTTGCTCCTTACTTTCAGTTGAAAAACTTGTTTTTTATATTTAATTTCTGATTTTTTTTAAAATAATGATGGGAAATCCGGCGCCCCCTTTCATAGCAATGTCCCTTCCCCCGTGAAAACTTCCTTCATGAAAAGATCCTCCCATATAACCTCCGACCCACCCCCACCCCCCACTACCAGAAAAAATTCCCCCTGAAAACGTCTGTATACTTCCCAATAACCAATACTATATGTTAACATTGGGTAAAGTTCATAACTTTCAGCCCTCCCCCTGGGAACTTCAAGAGATTAAGTCATCCTAAAAGACATAGTTACAATATTTTCGACCATGCTGAATAAAATGGCTATCTCAAAATTTTGATCGGGTGACTTTGTGAAAAAAATGAGCGTGGGAGGGGGCCTAGTTGCCCTCCATTTTTTTGGTCACTTAAAAATGGCACTAGAACTTTTAATTTCCGTTCCAATGAGCCCTCCCACGATATTCTAGGACCACTGGGTCGATACGATCACCCCTGGGAAAAAAACAAATAAACACGCATCTGTGATCTTTCTTCTGGCAAAAAATGGAAAATTCCACATTTTTGCAGATAGGAGCTTGAAACCTCTACAGTAGGGTTCTCTGATACGCTGAATATGATGTTGTGATTTTCATTAAGGTTCTATAACTTTTAGGGAGTCTTTCCCCCTTTTTTTCGAAAATCAGCCAAATTTTCTCAGGCACGTAACTTTTGATAGGTAAGATTAAACTTGATGAAACTTATATATTTGAAATCAGAATTAAAATCTGATTCTTTTGATGTATCTATTGGTATCAAAATTCCGTTTTTTAGAGTTTTGGTTACCATTGAGCCGGGTCGCTCCTTACATACAGTTCGTTACCACGAACTGTTTGATAAAAACCAAAAGCGTACTGCGTCATTGGTGCTTAACTGAAAACGAATTATATTACAAATATTTTCTTTTCCAATTCTTACAGCAATGAAAATAAAAATAAAATTACAGTGAAACAAATTTTTGAACGTGTGGATATTTCAACAATTAATATTATTACACATCAAAAATTCAATTTGATGTTGTTTATGCTTTCCAAGACTGTTCATGACGCATATAGTTTTCAGTAAAGCGCCAATGACGCAGTAGGTTTTAGACTTTTATAATGAGAGAAGAAGGTGATATCCAAACTCTTGTTTGTAGTGATTTTTGTTCGTTTCAAGCTTGATTTGGATATTCAATTCAAGTTTCACTTGTTTTAAGATTTATTTATTAATTTACATTATTATCTATTGTATGTTTGTTTGCATTGATTGTTTATTTAATTTCTGTTCGTTTTAAGCTTCATTTATACTTCAATAGGAAAATATTTTTTTTCGTTTTAAGCTTGATTTTCATATTCAATCTAATCATTACTCGCTTTAAGATCTATTTATTCATTTATATTATTACTTGTTGTATGTTTTTTGCTATGATTGTTTATTCCGGAGTTTTGTTATCTGACCTTTGAACTATTTTGAAAAAATGGCTCTCTCAGAGTTCTTTTCGAATGGGTTTGAGGAGAATAGGGCGTGGAGAGGGGGTCAATTGCCCTCTGGTCTCTTTTGAATCTTAAAATGTGAACGAAAACTTTTAATTTCCAATCAAATGAGCCCGCTCCGAAGTTTATACGAGCATACCTTCCATAAGAACCATATATGCCCCCAGAGCAATACTTAAAACGCCTGCCCCGGGCCCTGGGGGGTTATGTCGACACAGGAGGTTTTCTTATCTGACCTTTGAACTATTTTTAACGAAATGGCCATACGCAAAGGAGTTTTTGTTATATGATCTTTGAACTATTTTTAACAAAATGGATACCTCAATTTTTTTATCAGATGTATTTGGGGAAATAGGGCTTGGGGGGGGACTAGTTGCCCTTCGATCACTTTTGACTCTCAAAAAGGGCACTAGGATTCTCGATTTCCAATCGAATTAGCCCCATTTGAAGTTTATACGACGACCTCTTCTATATGACGTGCGTCTGAGAAAAAAAGTAAATGGAGTGTTGGCGGAGTCTAGCCACCCTCCAATAATTTTTATACTTAAAAAGTGAATTACAACTTTTCTATTTCCAATCAAATGAGCCCTCTATGAAGTTTATACGAGCATCCATTCCATGACAACCATATGTGCCCCAGGGCATAACTTACAACGCCTACCCCCGGGCCCTGGGGGGCTGTGTCGACACCGGAGTTTTTTGCTATCTGAACTTTAAACTATTTTTAACAAAATTTATATCTCAAAATTTTTATCTGATGCATTTAGGGCATGGACAAGGGGAGGGGGGCTAGTTGCCTCCCGATCTCTTTTGACTCTGACAAAGTGAACAATAACTTTCAATTTCCAATCAAATGAGCCCTCTCCAAAGTTTATACGAGCATCCCTTCCATAAGAACTATATTTGCCCCTAGAGCATTACTCATAACGCCTGCCTCTGGACCCTGGGGGGTTGCGTCGACACAGGAATTGTTCTTATCTAACCTTTGAACTATTTGTAATGAAATGGCTATTATAAAATTTTATCGGATGGGCTTGGTGAAAAAAGGGTGCGTGGGAGGGGGGCTAGTTGCCCTCGAATATCTTTTGACTCTTAAAAATTAAACTAGAACTTTCAATTTCCAATCAAATAAGCCCTCTCTGAAATTTATACAAGCATCCCTTTCATAAGAACCATATACGCCCCCAGGACAACACTTACAACGCCTATCCCCGGGCCCTGGGGGAAGTTATGTTGACACCGGAGTTTTTTATATCTAATTTTTGAACAATGTCCAAAATATTAGCTATCTCAAAATTTGAAGTGGATGGGTTCGGGAAAAGAGGGCAAGGAGGGGAGGGCTAGTTGCCCCTAACTCTCTTGACTCTTAAAAAGTGAACTAGAACTTTAAATTTCCAATCAAATGAACCCTCTATGAAGTTTATGCAAGCATCCCTTTCATAAGGACAATACATGACCTTAGGGCATAACTTAGAACGTCTTCCCCTGGGCCCTGGGGGTTATACTGATATCGAAGTTTTTCGAAGTTAAAAAGTGAGCTCGAACTTTCAATTTCCAATCAAATGAGCCCTCTCTGAAGTTTATACGAGCATCCCTTTCATAAGAACCATATATGCCCCAGGACATAAGTTACAACGCCTGCCTCCGGGCCCTGGGGGGTTGTGACGACACCTGAGTTTTGTTATCTGACTTTTGAGCTATTTTTAACTTAATGCCTGTCTCAAAATTTGTATTGGATGCATTTGGGGAAAAGGGGGCGTGGGGGTAATAGTGGCCCTCCAATCTCTTTTGACTCTAAAAACTTGAACTAGGAATTTCACTTTCCAATCAAATTTCCAGTTTTTACGAGCATCCCTTCATTAAGAACCTTATGTTTCCCCCAGGGCATAACTTACAACGCCTGCCCTCGGGCCCTGGGGGGCTGTGTCGACCCCGGAGTTCTCTTTATATGGTCTTTGAACTATTTAAAAAAATGCTATCTCAAAGTTGTTATCGGATAGATTGGAGGAAAAAATAGCGTGGAGGGGGGGGGGGGCTAGGTGCCCTCTAATCTCTTTTTACTCTTAAAAAGTGAACTAGAACTTTCAATTTCCAATCAAATGAGCCATCTTTGAAGATAATACGAGCATCCGTTCCATAAGACCCATATATGCCCCAGGGAATGTTTTATAACGCCTGTCCCCGGGCCCTGGGGGGTTGTGTCAACACCGGAATTTGTGTTATATGATCTATGAACTAATTTTAACAAAATAGCTATCTCAAAATTTTAATCGGATGCATTTGGGAAAAACGGGTGTGGCGGGGGGGGGGAAGCTGGTTATCCTCCAATTTCTTTTGACGCTTAAAAAGTGAACTGGAACTTTCAATTTCCAATCAAATGAACCCTCTCTGAAGTTTATACGAGCATTCCTTCCATATGAACCATATATGCCCCTAGGGCATAACTTATAATCCTTGCCTTGAATACTGTGGGGGGAGTATCCTGCTCAAACATATAATTTCCAGAACTTTCAACTACGTTGAACAAAATGGCTATATCAAAATTTTGACTGGATGTGTTTGGGGAAATGTTGGGCGTGGGAGGGGTGTTAGTTGCCTTCCAATCACTTTCGACTATTAACAAGGGAACTAGCCATTTAAATTTCCAATTGAATGAGCCCTTTCTAAAGTTTCTACGACGAAACTTTCTATAAAAACCTTATATGCTCCCAGGGCATAACTTTCAACCCTTGCCCTGAGGGCTGTGGGGGGGGGTGTTATCCTCAAAGACCTAATTTCCTGAATTCTCAACTACGTTGAACAAAATCGCTATCTCAAAATTTTGATTTTGGGGAAAAGGTGGGCGTGAGAGGGGGGTTAGTTGCCCTCCTATCACTTTTGACTATTAAAAAGGGCACTAGCCCTTTGAATTTCCAATCGAATGAGTCCTTTTTGACACGCTACGACAAAGCTTTCTATAAAAACTTATATGCCCCCAGGGCATAACTTACAACCCTTGTCTTGAGGGCTGTGGGGTGTGTCCTCCTCCAAAACATAATTTCTATCTGGAAATCAACTACGCTGAACAAAATTGCTATCTAAAAATTTTGATTGGATGTTTTTGGAAAACTGGTGGGCGTTGAAGGGGAGTTAGTTGCCTTCCAATCACATTTGACCTTTAAAAAGGGCACTAGAACTCTCGATTTCCAATCAAATTAATCCCCTTTGAAGTTTCTACGAAGACCCCTTCCATATGAAGTGTCTCTAGGGAAAAAAATAATAAATAAATAAATAATAAAACATCGGAGCCGTATGGCCTTTACTATAGGCAACGCTGTAGCGTTGCCTCTGACATGGAAGTTACGGATGATAGCTCCCTTTTTATTACTGATTTTTTTTTTTTTTTTTATAACCTGAAAAATTACATTCATATGTTTGCCAACACAAAATGTGGAGACTTGAGGCCTCAAGAGTTCTGTCAGCGATGTTTTAAATTACCCTTTGGTCTAAAGAGTGACGTATTGAGAAGGGGAAAACCCCTTATATACATAATAATTTCTGTTCGTTTTAAGTTTTAATGGTGTTCCTTACTTTCAGTTTAAAAAACTGTTTGGTTTTTTTATTTAGTTTTTGATCATTTTTAACTCTAACTGGGAATTCCCTTCTCCTACGAAAAATTCCTCCATGGAAAGATCTTCCCACGTAAAAACCCTCCCCCGCCAGGAAAATCCCTCCCACCGGAAAATGTCTGTATACTTCCCAATAACCAATACTATATGTAAACAATGGACAAAGGTAATTTTGATCGGGTAACTTTGGGTAAAACAGAGGCGTGGGAGGTGAGCTAGCTGCCCTCCAATATTTTTGGTCACTTAAAAACAGTACTACAACTTTTGATTTCCAATGAAATGAGCCCTCTCCGATCTTTTAGGATTATTGGTTCGATACGATCATCCCTGTGGAAAAAAATAAAATAAACACGCATCTGTGATCTTTCTTCTGGCAAAAAAAAATACAAAATTACATATTTTGGTATATGGGAGTTGATCACTTGATGTTTTGGAGGTTTTCCCCCTTTTTATGAAAATGGACAGCTTTTCTCAGGCTCGTAACTTTTGATGGGTAGTATTAAACTCGATGAATTGTACATATTTTGAATAATTCTCAAAATTCGATTCTTTCGATGTATTTATTGTTATCAAGACTCTGTTTCTTAGAGTTTCGGTTACTTTTGAGCCGTATCGCTCCTTACTTACAGTTCGTTACCAAGAGCTGTTTGATTTTTTAAGAACTATAGCGTAAGGAGTGAGGTATTAAGGAGGAGGCAACTCTTATCATACACGCAATAATTTCTGTTTGTTTTAAGTTTTAATGTTGCTCCTTCCTTTCATTCAAAAAGACTTGTTTTTCTTTTATTTAATTTTTTATAGTTTTTCTAATTATGTCAGATAATCTGCCCCCCCCCCCCCCCGCCTCCATTGAAAATTTTTGCGCACGAAAACTCCTCCTTAGAAATTTTCTCCTGCGTAAATTCCCCCTCACCCCAAGAAAATTTCCCAGACAATTCCATTCCTGCTAAAAATTCCCCTGAGTCCTTGACACAATTCCACCAAGTAAAATCTTCCTAGAAGAAAATTTCGTTTGAAAAACAGACTTAACTTTTATTTAATTTTTGATAGTTTTTCAAATCATGTTGGATATCCCCGCTCCTCCCCTCCCCTTTGGTGGAAAATTTCTCAAGGAAATATCTCCTCCCACCCCAATGGAAAGTTTCTTCAGTGATAATTACCCCATGGAGAACTTTTACCTCAGAAAGTTCTACTCTTCCCCACTGATAAATCTCCCACACAGGTCCGACCCCCTGAAAATTTTCCGCTGAACATTTATAAGCAGGATAACGTTCTAAAGCACTGAAATAATTACAAATTTAAAAAAGACAAAAACAAACCAGAAAAATAACTACAAATTACACACCCTCTGTGTCACCAAAAAAAAACTTAGAACTTTTAATGTATAAGCAAAACTGCCACATTTTTTTGGTGGGAGGAGCAGTCCCCCTCATATAGGGAATAAGTTTTAATGTGTTTTAATAACGTTTTAAGTTTTAATGTTGTTCCTTACTTTCATTTCAAAAACTTTTATTTTATTTAATTTGCGAAGGTTTTTCAAATAATAACCGGAAATCCTCTTCGCTCCATGTAGAATTTCTTCTGAAAAATTCGCTCGGAAACTTCCTTCCGCACGGAAAATTCTCTCCGTGTAAAATCCCCCCGCAAAAAAATCCCCCCCCCCCCAATAAAAATGTCAGTATATTTTCCAATAACAAATACTATATGTGAACAATGGGCAAATTCCATAGCTTTCATCTCTTTCTCCAAGGACTAGGAGGAGTCAAGTCATCCCCAAAGGCATAGTTATTGGATCTTTCAACTATGCTGAATTAGATGGCAATCTCAAAATTTTGATTGGGTGACTTTGGGAGAAAAGGGGTCTTGGAGGGGGGGTTAGGTGCCCTCCGATCTTATTTTGTCACTTAAAAAGGACACTAGAACTTTTTATTCCTGTTTAAATTAGCTAACTTCCGTTTAAACGATCTATCAATCCAGTAACTGAACAGTGAGTGGAACTATTAAAAATTATATGGGCCATTTTTATTGGAGGGGGCACAATGCTTAGTAAAGAATTTGCCATGTGTAGTTTTGATGTTTCTTACTTCTAGAAAGTGAAACAGCTTAATTGTGATAATAAGATTGCGGAAAAAGATCAAGCAGCAGTAGTCTTTTTTCTATTTCTAACTATTCTAATAAAATTCCTAAATTTAAAATAGTCTCAATCTCATAGCTAGTAATTTTGACAAAAGGATGATAAATGGCAGTTTCTAATTTCCGCCATGCTTCTGTAATTGATCAAGTCCTAATCGGCTGTAATGTAGAGGTTTTATTTTGTCGATTTTTCTTGCGGCAGCAAACTTGTTTTATCGATCGAGCCCCCTTTGTCCAACAACTACTGCATTGCCTCGTCTTGCATTTCTCTTGAGTTCTTTTTAATAGATTATTGCGAAGCGAGACATTCCAAGGGAAGTGTTGGCTGTAGGATTTCTTCCTGCTAAGAACAACGAGGAATTCATAGTTGTATTCATATACGGTAGGTCTTATATGAGGTAGTTTCTGGGTACATAATATTGCAGACGATATACAGAAGCAATTGTGCTAACGATGCAAATACAACAGTAAGTACATATACGACAGTAATCATATAAAATAGAACAAACGACGAAAACTTTGAAAACTTTCAAAGTTTTCTTTGAAAACTTATTTTGTGAAACAACTTTTTACATTAATTTCTGTTGGTATTTATTGACATAGTCTTTTTTATGGCAAAATAAAATAATAATTTATTTCTTTTCAGTTTTCTTTTTCTATAGGAATGTATAGTTTGGCTTTCTATTTGAATGCTGGAGAGATTTTTTCAACATTTTTTTTTAATCCTGACACATATAGTATTGTTTAATTTAGGTTTATACCTCCTCAACTTAACCTGACAAAATAAAACTTAATACCAATCCAAAAATATTCTTTTTATGCTCTTTGACAACCTGGATTCACGTACACTCTTTTGATTTAGTTGAATTGTATGTCCAGAAGTAGCAATAGTAGTAGCCCTGAAAGTTTCATCTTAATGTCCCCAGTCGTTCTTGAGATATTGCTGAGATGTCTTATTGGCAACCAGCGTACACACAGTGCTTTTGGATTTAGTTTTAAAGGAAAATTTAGTTTTAAAGCATATTGGGCAAACTGCATTACTGCGAGGGTTGACATACCCAATATCCCTAGTTAGAGACATAGATTCTGGACCGTTTTACTATGCTGAACAAAATTTGTGGGGACATTAGTCTCAAAATATTGATTGTATTTGTTTGGAAAATTAAAGGGCTTGGGAGGAAGACTGCATGCCCTCTAATCACTTTTGACTCTTAAAAAGGGCACTAAAACTGTTTATTTTCAATTGAATTAGCTGCTTTAGAAGTTTCAGTGATAATGGTAGTAGTTTATAGAGCGATACTGTCTGTGGTATTGCCTATATGCCCATTTGAAAACCTGGTAGAATATAGTTTCTTCGTTTAATTAAAACTACCCCTAAACATCCCCTAAGATTTTCACTTTAATATTCTTAGCATCATTAGTTACAGTATTATTATTAGTATTAGTAGTACTATTAGTAGTAATAATAGTCATAGCACTAGTACTAGTAGCAGCAGTAGTATTAACATATTGCCTTTTAGTCAGTTGAACACCCCTCTCATCAAGTCCTGGAAGTTTCAACTTAATACAATTAGTCATTGCTATGACATTGCCCATTTGTCCTTTTGATAACCTCTATGTGCATATACTTCTTGCAATTTTAATCTTAATGCTCTTAGCTTTACGAGTAGTTGCAATAAAAATAGTAGTTGAAATTGTAGTAGTAGTAGCAGTAGTGGTAGTAGTAGTAGTAGTAGAAGTAGTAGTAGTAGTAGTAGTAGTAGTAGTAGTAGTAGTAGTAGTAGTAGTAGTAGTAGTAGTAGTAGTAGTAGTAGTAGTAGTAGTAGTAGTAGTAGTAGTAGTAGTAGTAGTAGTAGTAGTAGTAGTAGTAGTAGTAGTAGTAGAAGTAGTAGTAGTAGTAGTTGTAGTAGTAGTAGAAGTGGTAATTGTAGCAGTAATAGTAGTAATAGTAGTAAATGTAGCAGTCGTTGTAGTATTAGTAGTAGTGTGGATATATTGCCCTTTGGTCAATTGATCTTCCCCTTTAAGCATTCTCTGAAAGTTCCAACTTAATACCCAAATCGATTCTTGATATACGCTCTTTTGAAAATTTCCTATCAAAATTTGGTTTAGTTCAAATTTTCCCTTAATATTCTATTAAATTTTCACCTTAGGCCTTCATAGGCCCTAAATGTACTAGTATCATAACAGTAACGGTGGTATTAGGAAAAGTAGTAGCCGTAGTAGTGTCGTATTAGTAGTCGTAGTAACAGAAATAACAGCAGTATTAATAAAAGCAGCAGTATGTACATGTTGCCTTTGGTCAGTTGAACATCTCCCTCATGATACCCCAGAAGTTTCACCTTGATACGGTAAACCGTTCCAAAATATTGTTGATATGCTCTTTTGACGTCGTTTTCATCTTAATACTCTTAGCCTTACAAGTAGTTGCAATTAAAGTAGTAGTTGAGTAGTTTATTAGCAGTTGCAGTAGTACTAGCAGTAGCAGTAAAAGTAGCTGTGGTAGTAGTGTTGGTACTAGCATGCACATACTATCTTTTGGCCAATAGATCTTCCCCTTGAAGCATCTCTGAAAGCTCCAATTTGATACCCAGATCCATTCTTGAGATTCGCCCTTTTGACAATCTGCATGCACATAGTGTGTTTTAATCTTGTTAAGATTCCCCTTTGATATTCTGTCGAAGTTTCACCTTCATACGCGTAGCCTTAATAGTACTAGCATTACAATAGTAGTTGTAGCAATAAGATCAGTAGTGCAGTAATAGTGTTCTATTAGCAGTAGTAGCAACAGTAGTAGCAGCAGTATTAGTAGCAGTAGTAGCAGGTACATTTTGCCTCTTGGTCAGTTGAACATCCTACTAATGATGCCACAGAAGTTCTACCTCGATACGGTAAGCCGTTCCAAAAATATTGATGAAACACCTGTATCAGCAATCAGTATGCAAAGAGAATCTTTTAATATAGTTCAACTTTCCCCTCAACGTTTCCTAAGATGTTCATCTTAATATCCTCAGCCCTGGTAGTATTCGCTACAGAAGCAGCAGTTACAATTGTAGTAATGGTAGTAGTGGTAGTAGTAGTGGCAATGGTAGCAGTAGTAATGGTAGTAGTTGTAGTAGTAGTAGCGTGTAAATATTGCCTTTTTCGTCAATTGACCATATCCCTTGATCATTTCCTGAAAGTTCCAAATCAATATGTTCAGTCTTTCCTGAGTTACCCCCTTTTGACGACCCGTATGCACATAACGTATTTCGATTTATTTCAACACTCCCCTCAAAATTCTCTGAAAAAGTCACCCGAATACCCTTTGTCCTTGTGGAAAATAAAAGTCAAATATGCATACCTTTAGCAATCACATATATATGTGAGCAATGAACGCATTGCCTAACTTGCAGCCCTTTCCCTGAAGGTCGGAGGGAGTTAATATCCTGAAAGGCATAATTAATGGACCTTTCAACGGTGGTGGAGATAATAGGTGTCTTAAAATTTTGATTGGATGTTTGTTTTGGGAACTGATGGGAGTAGGAGGGGCTGGTTGCCCTCCAATCACTTTTGGCTCTTTAAAAGGGCACTATAGCTTCCAGTTTCCAATCAAATGAGCCCCATACGCAGTTTTACGACCACCTATTCTATAAATCTTATAAGCCCCCAGGGCTTAATTTTCAACAATTGCCCCAGGGCATAACTTACAACCCTTGCCCCAGGGCATAACTTGCAACCCTGCCCCCAGGGCTGTAGGGGGGGGGGGTTGTGTCTATCCTGAAGGCATTGTTATATGTTCGTTGGACTATTTTGAACAAAATGGCTGAACCTTAATTTCGATTGGATATGTCTAATGAAAAGAAGGCGTCGGGGGAGGGGGGGGGGGGGGGGGTGCTAGTTTCCTTCCATCACTTTTCACTCTTAAAAGGGAAGTAGAACATTCAATTTCCAATTAAATGAGCCTCCTCTAGAGTTTATACGACCACCCCTTCCCTAAGAACCTTGTATGCCCCTGGGGTATAACTTACAACTGTTGCCACCAGCCTCCTTGGGGGGGGGGGTCAACCCTGATGGTCTTGTTATACGTATGATCTTTGGACTATTTTGAACATAATTTTTTGTAGGATCAATTTGGGGAAAACAGACTGTGGGGGGGGGGGAAGGCTAGTGGCCCTTTGATCACTTTTGACTGAAAAGGGCACTAGAACTTCTGAAAAGGGCACTAGAACTTCTGATATCCAATTGAATGAGCCCCCTCCGAAGTTTATGCGGCCACCCCTTCCATAAAACCTTTTATGTTAATAATTGGCAATTACTGTAACTTATAGCCCTTGTCCTGAGGGATGAGGGGGGGGGGGGTCATCATCCCAAAAGACATAATTACAGGATCTTTCAACTTTGTTGCCTTTTTAATGAGTCAAAAGTGATTGGAGGGCTACCAGCTCCTCCTACTCCCATCATTTCCGAAAACAAACATCCAATCAAAATTTTCACAGCTGTAAGCTCAATAGTATTTACCTCTAGGTATGTTCTTTTGTGGGATACAATGTCAGAAACTGACACTTTTCTGTCACGGTTCTTTTTTGTTACTTCAAAAAGGCAAAATGATTCTCGGAAAAAAAAATTCTCCGGTATTTCACGATATTTTTTGAACAATAAGACCCCTAGATAAAAAAAAAGACAATAAAACAAAGCTAAAAAACAAATAAACAGGCAGCAATATCTTTTCCTCTCATGAGTGTCAAGATAGAGTGGCCATTTCATCACATTCCCAATATTGCAACTGCACGTTATAGTTTTGCTCAATGTTTCCCAAAAGGCCGTGTGTTACTTTTAAAACGTGAAACTGCCCTTACCTCAGGCAATGTTTATGTTCATGTCAAATTGCCCATCATTTAAAACAACATTTATGAAATTCTGTCTTGTCTATTGTGATTTTTATTATTCTTGTCTTTCAATAAAATAGCATCGGGCCTGTTTATTTCACCTAACTTGTAAATAAATACAAATTAAAACAACTTTTCGCATGGTGGGGAAAATTGTAAAGGGATACCTTCAAAACCATCAAAGGACAGGAAGGGAGGGGAGCTTTCACCCCTTTTGAACCCTTCAACCTATTAAACACATTTAATCTTTATATATCATTTATAACCTTTGACCTAATTGAACCTTTTTTATCTTCTAACTTACTTTACCCTCTTGCCCCCTTTTAACACTCTGATCCCTTTTGAACCTTCTAACCCTTTTAATCCATCTTTTCTTGTAATGACAAGTTATTTGATAAATTTTTGATTTATTTTTTGTTGACAATCTACTTAAATTTAAGACCATGAAGATGCCTCAATTAAAATTTCAGAATCTGTATAACCTTAATCAGCAAACAAATATGGTTGCATTTATTCTTGGCTTCCTATTTCCCTAATTTTTCCTTTGACTCTATTTAGAATCAATAATTAAACTTTACCTTATTAAAAAGGCTGACATACTTAACAAGAAATCCTCCCTCTCGAAAAGAGTGATTATTTTATTTTTCTCTTTTATTTTTAAATAATAGTTATATCTATTTATTCAAAGACACCTTTGCTCACCAAAGAGGATTCCCCATTTTTACTCAAGCATCTCTTATATACAACTATACAACTTTTTTTATATTTTTAAATATTTTAAATCTTAATGGCAGCTTAAATAAAAGTTCAAATAGGGATAAATCCTTTTAATAGACAGTGATAGAAATTCACAAAAAAATACCAGATATTTCGGTCAAATATGGAGTGACCGTCATATTTATCGTCATGGAAAGGCAGTGTGGTCTCCGAAATTATATAATCACAGCTTGTTCACCAGACACTGGCCAAAACCTTGGAAAATTGCACTTTTCCGTTATGGGACAAAATGTTGCCGGACACTGTTCAATATATTTAATTTTTCTCTTTAGATAGCTGTCCAAGAAGAAATTTTATTTTTTAATCCTTATTTTAAGTTATAAAAATACTCAATGCTAGTGACAAGGATGACATTTTAATTTCGGCCTTTATAATTGAGCAAATTTCAGTTTTCGACATTATAAAGCCCTTTTTTTCAAATTTAGACAGCAAAACTTCTCATTCTAAGAATCCTAGCCTTTTTACTTTTGGTATTCTCAGAGGTTTAATTTCAAATTTTAAACCTTTATAATTCAACAAATTTCAATTTTTAACAATTTAGTGTTCCTATTTTGCGAATTTTTGAATCAAAGCCCTTCTCATTTCAAGAACTTGAACTTTTGTTAAAATTTCAGAGTTCTAAGACTTTTAATTTCCGACTTCTGCAACTAAAACCTTTGTAATTGATAAAAATTCAGTTTAAACAATTTGAAGATTTTGATTTTTGAATTTCGACAAC
Source organism: Artemia sinica (assembly GCA_027921565.1). Taxonomy (NCBI): domain Eukaryota; kingdom Metazoa; phylum Arthropoda; class Branchiopoda; order Anostraca; family Artemiidae; genus Artemia; species Artemia sinica. Next base: position 56,700,122 of record CM051256.1, on the reverse strand, counting down.
AAAACTCTTCTTAATTCAAGAATCTGAATTTTCTATAACATTTTGGATTTCTAAGACTTTAGATTTTGGCTTTTTACAACTAAAGCCTTTATAACTCAACAATATTCAAGTTTTTTTTTTTTTTACCAAATTAGAGTTCTTGTTTTCAAATTTTATCAATATAACCCTTCTCGTTTTAAAAAATTAACATTCTTTTCAATATTCAACCACTTATAGGCTTTGTGTTCATACTTGAACAGCTCAAAGCCTGCATATTTTGAAAATTAAAGAAAATTCAAGTTTTCCTAACAATAGCATTTATAATTATTGTTTTTAACGACACTTTCTAGAATCTCTGGCTGCTGCAAAATTACAAAATTCTTACAGCTAATATTCAAACTTCGACATCTCAAAACCTTCAAATTTAAGATCTATGAACTTCTAAGGATTATAATTCTTACGTTTGGAGAACCCTGTGCTTAACCATTTTCAAGAATTTGAACCTTTTAAAATTTACCCAATTTTTAGACTCAATTTTCATAATTTGACAAACCAAGTCTTCAAATTTCAAGAGTATCATTTTTTCTAAATTGCTCGTGGAGAACACAATACCTACACACTTTCAAAGAATTTCAATTGTTTTCAAATTTCCACAATTCTTTTTTTCATTTCCATAATTAATTCCACGTATCCACAATTTTTTCATCGGAATTAATTTATAAAATTCAGTTTTGATAATTTTACAACCTAAAGCCTTCAAAAATCCAGAAATTCATTTTTTTCCAAATTTTAGAAGTCATAAAACTAACTTACTTAAATTCTTAAATTCTTACTTTAACAACTCAAAGCCAACATATTTTGATAAAATTAAAAGCTTTCACATTTTCAAACTCTTAATGCTTATAATTTTCATATTTTTTTTGACAGCACGATGCCTTTGCACTTTTAAGACTTGATAGCTTTTTTTCAAATTCCACAATTGTTAGACCTACTTTTCACACCATCGAAAGATTCGACAAATCGAAAGATTCAAATTTCAAGAATCTTATCGAATTCTAGATTTTCACACTCTAAGGCTTATAGTTTTATGTTTGAAGAACACAATGCCCACCCACTTTCAAGTATTGTAACTTTTTTTCAAGTATATACATAAGTTAGACTCAATTTTCACAATTTCACTACTTAGAGTCTTCAGACTTTCAAGAATCTTTATAGATTTGACACTTCTAACATTTTTATTTTTGACAACACAATGCCTTCACAATTTACGGAATGCCAACTTATTCAATTTAGTCATGAGCTATGATTTCTCTTTTTCAGTTGTTAACAATACCTCAGTTTTCTAAGAACCCTAACACAGACGCATGCGATCTTCAAAATCGCTACATATTTAGATTTCACTGCTGCAGTAGGCTTACTATGATATAAGTTACAAAGAGACCAAAATTAAATCCCGATTAATCCAGCTTCAACTGCTTATGCGGGGATACTGATTTTTTTTAAAAAAAGGGTTAACCCCCCCCCTCCAACGACAAACCCCCTAAAAATAAGTTTTCTAAATATTTCCATATTTAGAATGGTTGGAAAACTGCGTTAGATATGGTCCCCAAAACGGTAGTCCTTACTTCAATAAAGATTAATTTCAATAAAAGATGCCATTAAAAAAAGGATATGCGGCTTTTATTGTATGTTTTGTTCCTGACCGCCAAAATCAATGTATTTGGATTGATACTTGGTGGATCATCCTTCTAAGGGAATAGACGACATTTCTTCCGACTTATATAGTAGTGTGAGAGTATTAAGGATGAATCTAGATTCTAAACTTATCCAGTTAGCTGTAAAAGAACAAGCACAAGTGAACTTACTTATAGAATAGGAAATCCTTTGCTCTGTGGTTCAAAGCCTTTGTTTGTCTAGAAACGTGATATGTGTAATAGTATGCCATCCATTGAAGACAATGTTAGTTCAAAAGTGGAAATACCTTCTCAAGATGTTAAATTACTATCGGATATAATTGACAACCTTAATAGAGAAAATGAGGGTTTCAACGAGTTACATACCCGTCAAGCTTCTGTTAAGCGATGGGTAAATGGGACTGCTGGTATTTCTCGCAGCTCTAGCGCTGGAACATACGTTTCGTCAAATGATTCATTAAAGAAGAAAAAAGAAGTAGCAGATTCAGAAACGGTAAGAATGCATGATGTTAGTGTAGTGCAACAGCAGCGAAACCTGCATTTGATGCATAGTAACTTTAGATAGCTTTTTTTAACATTCATAAATGCTCTCTACTATGAAAGAAATTTTGCAGAGTCTTAATCGTTTAGTCTAGTGGTCCTCAAACTGTGTTACGCTCAACCCTGGGGAGGGGGGTATACAAAATTTTTTAGGAGGTACGTGATCTGTTTAATTTAAGATTTGTTTAATATTTTAGCTATAATTTACTTAGTACCGGTAATTCAGAAGGGATAGATAAAATGTTTTGTGGGTAAAAAGGGGTACAGTGTCTAAATAAGTTTGAGAACCACTGGTTTAGACAAACACTGTTCCTTAGATTTTGCTGATACACTTTTTTGACAACCAACATCCACATAATGTGTCTTGATTTGGTTCGACACCCTCCTCCTCAATATTTCCTGAAATTATCACCTCAATTACCCTATGTGTTTTTGGAGACCCAGAGCCCGAATGCCCCCTTTTCTCGAGAGAGAAAACATTTTCTCGAGAAATATCGAGATGTAAACATTGGGAAGCTCTATAGCTTACAGTCCTAGCCCCAGAAGCTGTGAGGGGTTATGTTGTCCTTGGAAGCATAACAAAATGGTGTCAAATTTTGTCAGCTGTCTTCGGGGAAGGGAGGCTAAAATGACCGTGAGAGGGGGTTGTCATCATCCTGTTATTTATAATTCTGAAAAGGAGAGCTAGAACTTTCAATTTCCAATTGAATGTGTCCCTTCTGTATTTGTTACGGCAACCCCTTCCATATGAAGTGACTATGGAAAAAAAAAAACAACTAAATAATCAATACATTGAAGCACTGTGGCTCTTAATTATAGGCCAAGCTAGAGCATTGGTTCTGAAAGTCCAAATAGCAGACCAAAAGAAATCAAGAGCTAATGTTATATTTTCAGACTGCATAAAATGGCTCTTACATCAGCATACTTGTACGAAGGAATGGATAACTATTTTCTTTAATTACATAAACTTCGTATGGGAGGGATTTAAAAATTTTTGTCTTTCAAATAAAGCCCTAGTGAGTTTAGAAACTTTGTGATATTAGCTTAGCGTCAAACATCTTACGCTTCGTGAATGCCGTACGAGTCGGCTATTTATAGACTGTGGTATTGTTTTTCTGAATCACAACAGCGCTATCTTAATGAGATATTTTAAATCATAGATGACACTGTAAAATATTTTTTAACCTATTTCGCTTGAACAAAATTTTAGGTATATAATTGTTAATAGCCTATATTAGTGGACTGTTAGACCCATTTTTCATCGCTAGTTGGGGTTTTTTGCTTTGCGCGCGTGGGATTATCCTAGAGTTTTCAAATGTATTTCTTTTTGCAATTTGAGAATACAACAACTTATTGCTTCATGGGTTTTTCAGTGGAGCCAACATTTTCAACTTTCAGTTGAGTAGAATTTATGTCCGAATAATTTGTAAGAAAACAATTCTTGGAAGATTACTTATCAAAGATGTAAAATTGTTCTGATAGATTACAATAATTTTTTTTTTACAAAATAATGCCTTTTATGAACTGTTTTAAAATCATTCAGCGGAAGGGATTTTATACGGTCTGAGAAAACGCTGAATTTCTTCTTCAACCTAGTCTTACTTGCATACTGTGACTCTCACACTCTTTTAACTCATGAAGAGAACCTCTAGGCTTTATTTCAATTTAACCGACAAAATGTGAAAAAAAAAAAAAATGTTTAATCACTTGGCATGAAATGTCCAAGGCCGGGCTATCCTAACTTGCCTATTGTATATATTTGATTCAGTCGTGGTTAGAAAATGCGTGGCTCTAGGTACAAAAAGGAATCCTTTTTCTGTTTCAAATCCCATGAATCAAATTTCATTAGATTCGGGTCGGGATATCTTTAAATTGGTTTCTACACATTCAAATACAACAGTAAGTTCTTTGAAAATGTATCCCTACTCTTATGATACTTTATTGTGGTAGTGTTCACCGAAGGATTTTTTTTTATATGACTTGGTCTAAACGACTTTTTAGAGAATCGATTACTCAAACCACTGTCAACAAATACTTAAGTTTTATTGCATTTCGGTTTATGAAAGGAAAATATGAAATGTAAAATTGAAAAGCAATGGCTTTATCCTTCAGTGATAAAAACGTGCCGAAATGTGGTTCTGGATTTAACCTTCCAAAATACTACCAATATACTAATATAAATGTAATGAAGAATTAAAATGGATTTTGTGCAAAAACCGAAAAGAAGAGCATTTTTCGTTAAACGACTTTTTTCACATATATCTCAAGGGTTTAACATTTAATAGTAGAGTGGGAAATAGAAAAGAATACCAGAACTTAAAATCAAAATGCATTCTCTTGTCCCATTATCCCAAGGCGTATGCCCCGCAGTTTTAAGGCTGCTTAGTGAAAGAACACCTATCTTTCTTCTGAAAAATCGACACTGGGGATGGAGAAAGAACCGTGGACCCTCTTTGTGCCTCCAATCATGCACATTGACAATGCTTGTATTATTTCAATTCAAACAATATGAAACTAGTCTATCTTTCTGTTAAAAGTCTGCTATGGGGGAAGGGAGGATGTTGTTGAGGTCACGTACCCACCTTGACCCACTAATAGCGATGATTGAAAATCTTTGCATGATCCCACTTTAAAGAAGATGAAAATTGTATTTCTTTCCATAAAAATCCAGTGACAGAGGGGAGTAAGAAGTGAAGGAGGGATGGTTTCATGGGTTTATTTCTTTCCTGCAGTTCCAACTGATTGAATTATTGTATATTTGTAACTTAAGGAAGGTGTTGTTTCTAGCGTTTCTTCCCTTTTCTCATTATATTCATAATTCTCTTGTGAGTGGAAGAAAATGTACTACAGCGTTTATAATTGCCCTGTTCGATTTTGTGATGTTTTTTTTTTTTTACTAGTGCCCAAAAGTGCAATAATTCGCCTGAAGATTTGTTTTTTGGTCCTAAACACATGTTTGTGATTTTCAACGCACACAAAGATGTGTTTGCAGTCAGCACATCACATCCTGAAGATGTAGTATGTTGTGATTTCCTTGGATTTTTTCTTTTCCTGCTCTCCACTAAAAGTTCTATTTCTGTTGCTGATTAGTTATTTTGGACGAGCTTCTGTCAAGACTGGGATCTAATATCTATGTGCTTTAATTTATTCCAAGCGGCTTTTATTTTGACGCCACTAACATAATTGGGTTGTAAGTATGTCATCACCTTCCTGTGCATCCCAATTGCTTTGTTCCTCCCCCTTTGATATTAACTCTAATGCAAGTACAGGAAAGTTGGTTTCTGGTGTCACAGATTAGGTGTTTGTCCTAATGATCAATTAGGGAGCATGATCTGATGGTGCTCGTCAAGTTTCTTTCTTTTCTCTATCGGTACTTTATTCTGTATTACATTATCAGTTCAAGCCTTTCGTCTTGGTCGATGAATAGACAATATAACTGGTGATGTAACTGATTATGCAAATTAGGTGATACTTCTTTTTCACACAAAATGTTTCTTGCGCCAACCTATAATCGTTTTCAGCAGCCAATTCTACCCCTGAATAATTCCTCTAGCCTTCTTCAGCTCGTCGAGGCCCCAGACGTTAGAATTTCATTGACTGGGTTTCACAAGACACCTCAGTCACTGTGTCCACAATCACCTTAGTCTGGAGTCCTTTGATAACCGTGGCCAGATTTCTGATGCTCGTAAGTTTGATTTAATATGTAGGCAGGGGAAACCGGGACAAATTTTTGCATTTCCTGAAATAGGTAACCCCTATGTCGAGGGACTAGTGGCAAAGTGCCGTTGTTTTCAAAGTAAAAAATATTCATGGTTGATGTTCAGCCATTTATAAAAGGTGCATTCTATAAATACTGTTTCCTACTCACCAAATCTGAATCGGTAAAGGCTCACAACATACGGTTGGATGCTTAGTATCGAATTTATATACTAACCTTAAAGATGTTCTACTTGACTTCAAGCATCATGATGAAAGACAGTTTTATGTTACTGCAGTTTCTATTTTATGCTTACTTTCGTAATGTTAATGTTGCATGCTTAGTATCGAATCTATATACTAACCTTCAAGATGTTCTACTTGACTTCAAGTATCATGATGAAAGACAGTATTATGTTACTGCAGTACAAAATTCAATGATTTTATCAAAATTCAAGAAGGAAAAAGCATTCCAATTGACCAGCAATTGAATTTGTAAGATCACGAGGAAAAGATTAAAAACCAAGAAATGTTAAGACCAATTGTCCAGGGTATTCTATTCTGTGGTTATCATTAGCTAGTCCAGCGCGGTCTTCATTAAAAAAGTCATACCTTTACAAAAAGTGTTGAAAATAAATGGGCATTCAGAAGATTGTTGCAATTGCTGATGGACTGCGGGAACACAAAATTATGGGAGCATTTTAAATCATCCACTAAAAGTGTGAAATATACATCTTTTCTAGTGGAGAGTGATATCGTCGATAGTGCAGGCAATGTCATTCGAGGCGCAATTTTGAACAGAGCAAAAATTGCAAAGTGTTTTTCGATATTGGCTGATGAGATGACTGATGTAACTTCAAATGAACAGCTTGTTCTTGTCGTCAGTTTCTGACGACAAGAACATCGAACTACAGTACTTCAAATCCAACTTCTCTTCCCATGTTCTATTGTTGATGCTGTATTAGCCGAGATTTTGACGAAGCTTCCAAAATATAAGCAGTTCTGTTTCTCTGAGACTAGCCTTCTTGCTGAGCTAACTGTCTTGCAAGCCAAGTGTGGGTCTACAGGCAATTCTCACCTCGGATCTCTTTTGACTATAAAAAAGTGAGCTCGAAGTTTCAATATTCAGTCAAATGAGCCCTCTCTGAAGTTTATACGAGCATCCCTTTCATACAAACAATATATGCCCCAGGGCATAATTTACAACGCCTGCCCCCGGGCCCTGGGGGGTTGTGATGACACCTGAGTTTTGTTATTTGACTTTTGAACAATTTTTAACTTAATAGCTGTCTCAAAACTGCGGGGGGGGGGGGGGGGCTAGTTGCCCTCCAATCTCTTTTGACTCTAAAAAACAGAACTAGGACTTAAAATTTCCAATCAAATGAGCCATCTCTGAATTTTTTACGAGCATCACTTTAATAAGATCCATATATTCCCCCAGAGCATAACTTACAACACCAACCCTCGGGCCCTGGGGGGCTGTGTTAATCCCTGAGTTTTCGTTAAATGGTCATTGAACTATTCAAAAAAAAGTATCTCAAAGCTTTTATCGGATGGGTTTCAAGAAAAAAGGGTGTGGAGGGGGGGGGGGGGCTAGGTGTCATCCAATCTCTTTTTACTCTTAAAAAGTGAATTAGAACTTTCAATTTTCAATCAAATGACCCCTCTTTGAAGATAATACGAGCATCCCTTCCATAAGACCCATACATGCCTCCAGGGCATAACTTACAACGCCTGCCCCCGGGCCTGGTGGGTTGTGTCGACACCGGAATTTTTGTTATATGATCTTTGGACTATTTTTAACAAAATAGCTATCTTAAAATTTTATTGGAAGCAATTAGGAAAAAAGGGTTTGGGGGGGGGGGGGTGAAGAAACTGATTACCCTCCAATATCTTTTGACGCTTAAAAAGTGAGCTAAAACTTTCAATTTTCAATCAAATAAGCCCTCTCTGAAGTTTATACGAGCATTCTTTCCATAAGAACCACATGTGCCCCCAGGGCATAACTTATAACCCTTTCCCCTGAATATTGTGGGGGAGTGTCCTGCTCAAACATATAATTTCCAGAACTTTCAACTACGTTGAACAAAATGGATATCAAAATTTTGATTGGATGTGTTTGGGGAAATGGTGGGCGTGGAACGGGTGTCACTTGCCTTAGAATCACTTTCGACTATTAAAAAGTGAGCTAGCTATTTAAATTTCCAATCGAATCAGCCCTTTCTGAAGTTTCTACGACAACGTTGTCTATACAAAACCTTATATGCCCCCAGGGCATAACTTACAACCATTGCCCTGAGGACTGTGGGGGAGTTGTCATCCTGAAAGACCTAATTTCCAGAACTTCAAACTACATTTAATAAAATGGCTGTCTCAAAATTTTTATTGGATGTGTTTGGGGAAAAGGTGGGCGTGAGTGGGGGGTTAGTTGCCCTCCAATCACTCTCGACTATTAAAAAGGGCATTCGCCCTTTGAATTTCCAATCGAATGAGCCTTTTTTCAAGTTTCTACGACAACACCGTCTATAAAAACCTTATATACCCCCAGGGCATAACTTAAAACCCTTGCCCCGAGGGTTGTGGGGAAGTGTCCTCCTCAAAACATATTTTCTATCTGGAAATCAACTACGCTGAACAAAATGGCTATCTAAAAATTTTGATTGGATGTGTTTGGAGGAATGATGTGCGTGGGAGGGAGGGGGGGCTAGTTGCCCTCCAATCACTTTAGACTATTAGAAAGGGCACTGGCCCTTTGAATTTCCAATCGAATGAGCCTTTTTTGAAGTTTCTACGACAAAGCTTTCTTTAAAAACCTTATATGCCCCCAGGGCATAACTTAAAACCCTTGCCCTAAGGCTTCTGGGGGAGTGTCCTCCTCAAAAACATATTTTCTATCTGGAAATCAGGCTATCTAAAAATTTTGATTGGATGTGTTTGGGAATTGATGGGCGTGGGGCTAGTTGCCCTTCAATCACTCTCGACTATTAAAAAGGGCACTAGACCTTTGAATTTCCAATCGAATGAGCCTTTTTTGAAGTTTCTATGCAAGCGCCTTCTATGAAAACCTAATATGCCCCCAGGGCATAACCTAAAACCCTTGCCCTGAAGGTTGTGAGGGAATGTCCTCCTTAATAACATAATTTCTATCTGGAAATCAACTACGCTAAACAAACTGGCAATCTCAAAATTTTGATTGGATGGGTTTGGGGGAATGATGGGCGTGAGGGGGGGGGGGCTAGTTTCCCTCCAATCACTTTTGATTATTAAAAAGGGCACTAGCCCTTTGAATTTTCAATCGAATGAGCCATTTTTGAAGTTTCAACGACAACACCTTCTATAAAAACCTTATATGCCCCCAGGGCATAACTTAAAACCCTTGCCCTAAGGCTTCTGGGGGAGTGTCCTCTTCAAAAACATATTTTCTATCTGGAAATCAACTGCGCTGAACAAAATGGCTATCTTAAAATTTTGATTGGATGTGTTTAGTGGAATGATGGGCATGGGGGGGGAGCTAGTTGCCCTCCAATCCCTTTCAACTATTAAAAAGGGCACTAGTCCTTTGAATTTCCAATCGAATGAGCCTGTTTTGAAGTTTCTACGACAACGCCTTCTATAAAAACCCTATGTTCCCCCAGGGCATAACTTAAAACCCTTGCCCTGAGGGTTGTGGGGGAGTGTCCTCTTCAAAAACATATTTTCTATGGGGAAATCGACTACGCTTTACAAAATGACTATTTCAAAATTTTGATTGGATATGTTTGGAATAATGATGGGCTTGGGGGGGGGGGGGCTATTTGCCCTCCAATCAATTTCGACTATTAAAAAGGGCACTAGAACTCTCGATTTCCAATCGAATGAGCCTCTTTTGAAGTTTCTGCGACGACCCATTCCATATGAAGTACCTCTGGAAAAAATAAATAAATAATAAAACATTGGAGCCTTATGGCCTTTACTATAGGCAACGCTATAGCGTAGCCTCTGATACTTAGTTTTTTTTTAAATTGCGTTGAGTTTGAAAAAGATGTATTTTTAAAGAATTTTAAGACTTTAATGTAAAGAGCAGGGCCGTATCCGTGATTTTTTTTTTTGGGGGGGGGGGGGGTTGTTTAACACCAGGATTTTTTTTGGGGTGGGGGGGGGTTACACACAAAAAAAAAAACTAAAAACGCATAAAAATTTGTTTTTATCTATTTTTGTTAAGTTTTTACGGGTTAAACAAACATTTCGGGGGGGGGGGGGGGTTCAAACCTCCTAACCCACCTGGATACGGCCTTGGTAAAGAGAAAGGGCTGAGGAAGGGGTAGTCCCATCATTTACGGCCTAATATTTATATTTCTTTTGAGTTTTATTGTTTCTCCTTACATTTTTTTACTTACTGGAAGTATAACATAGGTTAAATGCATAACTGCTTCAGGATTGGATGATAAAAAGCACAATAATTCCCATGATATCCAAGCTATCCATGTTCAATAAAGCCTTTGGATTACGAATTAAAGCAAATAAAATTTCGCCAATTTTTAGATGCATGCTTTGCAAATGAATCAACATTCATCAAGGGAACCCTCTATTATACAAATAAAATGCAAATGGTTAGCCTACTCATGACAATGTGTCCAGGAGATGCGTTCCTACGAGGGTTTGTCGGAGATATCAGATCCGAATTGGCAATTTCTATTTAGTTCTGTAGCTCAAGGCTATGAGACCAGGACATGGTCTTTCTTTGTGTGATAACAATGTGATTGTGTATTTATCCACTGTGGTTAAAATAATTTCTGTGTGAAAGAAAAATGAAGAATTGTGGTAAATCTATAAAATTAATTTGCATAATCTACAAGTAAATTGGAAGTAATAAACAAACAAAATATGTATGAGTTTCGAAACAGTAATCTTACGACTTAATGCACACACTATTCACTACAATATTGCGTATTTATGGCATTTAAAAAATGGAACATATAGAAATTAAACAAAATAGTGAAAGTCTACAAATAAAAAAAGAAGTTAGATGTATAACGAGGCAAAATAAGTAAATTTTTGAAACTTCAGGACTTTCAATAAAAAACATTCAGGCTACTGCATACCTTGTTAAATCGGGTGTCGCACAAACACTCATTTTCGAGTTGTTAACTTTGAGGAATTTGGAACAGACAGGTCTGTCAGTGACAGTTAGGACCTAATTTAAAAAGCAGCCGGTCTTATAAACGTTGTTATATTTTTGGTATCAATGACAAATGAGTATTACTAACAGAACAAACTTGGCTCTATTGTTAAATCATAGAACTAGCTATATTATAAGTCATACCTATAGTAATGATGAAATATTTTATTAATCAAAAAAGAGTTCCTGCCATCGCTAAGAAAATATTTCCTCTTCCCAGAACTTGTGCAATCTGCTGGTATGAAGATTTTTGTTTTTTTTTGTTTTGATAAATATGTCAATGTAAGAACAGCAATGGATATTCAATTATTCAGCAATGGTTTATCCATCGAATGGATAAATGTAAGAACAGTAAAGCGTTTAGCTGTTCAGGAATAACTGTTTGTAAGACAACCTGTGTTTGTTGTAGGGAACTAAAGATAAAGTAAACATCGGTTATATTTTTGGTACTTGTCAATTATCCTGACAACAATCCAGCTCTTGATCTGAGTAAAAACCCGTTTCGTTAATAATTAGCTTATTCTTTGGTGAAATAAGCTACGATGCAGGTATATTTTAATTAAATATTTAATATATAGAGGTGGTTATGTTAGGTATTTAATCTAATGCGTTTTGGACGGCCTGCTTTCCATAATTCTCTGTTGTAGTTTCCATAATTTTTCTTCTAGAGTGTTATATTTTCATTATATTTTGGTATTCATTATGATTAAACTAAATTCACTTCTTGAGTGTGGTCGGAATAAATGACATGTACCGTATTTTGCCCAGATTTCCTTCTAGCAAAAATACGGACAAATTCAAGTATAGACCCCGAATCTTTTATTCCAAAGCGGATTTATTTACAAATAAAACATGCAATTAATAACATTTTCTCTCAATCATGTTTACTTTTGTGGGTGCATGATACCTCAAACGAGGAACCATTAGATCTATTCTGTAATGACTATTTTCCTCTGTCAAACCCCTTCGCGTGAAAATCGATTTATTTCGGGATTGCCATGACAAAACATCAAATTTCTTATCGAAAAAGAAGAACTGACTGATAGTCCACCATAGAGTCTATTTGCCGGGTCATGTGGCACTCTTCCTAGGCTGGTGTGTTGTCCAAACTTTACTGTCAAACGAGGACATTATTGCACGATAATCAAAAACATCTCAGCAAAAAATTCTTATTCCTATCTATACTAAAACGACAAACGTAGCCATTTTCTTTACATACTGTTTCTAGAATTTTGTGTTTACTTGTTTAAAGTATTCTCAATCTAAAAAAACTTCCCAATTCGGTATTTCTCTCGCAGATGCGTGAGCTATTGGTTTTATTCAAATCTTACTGACAAGTGTAATTCGTAGCATGTTGTTGTATCTGACATTCGATCGGAAAGCAAGGCATGGTTTTGAAAACATTTTGGGAAGTAAGTAATTATTTCCATGATGATTTTAATGAGAAAACATGCCTCAAACGTCAGTCTAATATACTAAATAATTTTCTCCCTCATTCAGTCATTGGTGCCTAACGGTTTATCAGGTGTATAGGTCTTTGCAAATAATGAGGTCAAGTTCATGACTTCGAGTGATTTGGGTTACGTTTTAACTTACAGAGGCACAATTTATGACTAACATATAGGCATATCTTCAAATTATTTTTGTAATAAAACTATGAAAATCATATTAGCCGTAAATTTGTACGAATTCTACCTAATTGTTATCAGCTCCCAAAGACAATCATTAAAACAAAATGATTCAAGAAGTTATCAGCCATTTTCGTCGGCTTAAAAATTATATGTAAACATTATAGAGATATCTTATTTAATTGCAAATTAGGTAATAGCCTCTGCGATAGGTAAAAACAATTTGGGGCAGATTTTAAACTATGTGTCATCTTTAAAATGAAATATGAGTTAGGTCCCTATGACTGAAAGTACTGCAGAAACCGTTTTTTATGTTTTACTTTTTTCGCCTTGGCTGTAATTGCATAAAGTAAGGCTATACCTCCTTAATCTACATTTTTGTAGCTCAGTTCTTTTCTATCGTGCTTTTCCCCTTTCCACGAGGGATTTTTTTTGCATAAATTTTCCAAACGTTGAGGTACACTGATGGATTGGTCTGATCTTAACGGACATGTGAAAGGTTTTTGTCTTTGTATGATCAAATAACTTCACTTGTACTGGTAAAGAATGGAAATATAGTAAAGAAACTTATTAGATGTAATAGGAAGTGTAGGTGAGAAAATTGGTTTTTCGAAAATCCGTTTATTTGTGTATATTTATGCAGCAAGTGTCTGTAGTCAAATATGAATCGGGCCAGCCTAGGGGGCAGAGCGCTAAACTCCAAAACTTGGGACTATGGTTTCGAGCACGGCGTTAGTATTTTTTTTTGTAACCTTTTTGAGTCAAAGGCGCATTTGTGGGGAAAATTCGATGTTAAACTATTTTACGCGTGCAGATGGATAAAGAATCTGGTTAAAGGTTAGGTGAAGATCTTTCCTCATCATAAATAGGTATTTTCAAAGTTAGAGTTTTGATAAGTATGCCCTGTTTTGTTTCATAACTGGGGAAGCAAGCTCAATATTTCAGGGACAGTTTTCTTGCAACTTGGAGGGGTGGGGTATTCAAGGTGACTTTGAATTTTGAATAGGAAGGGGGGATTTTTTCCCGTTCCTTACAAAAAACAGAAGCTGTATTTTTTGTGCTTATTGTCTGAAAGCCTCCCTGGCTAGTGAGTAATACACATAAGACGGTTTTTTATTCTAGAACTTTGTGCGTGCTCATGAAAATGTCAGTTCAACAAAAAAAAACTAGTTCCACTAAGCAGAAATGCCATAGAAAACATCTTTGACATCTTCAGCTCTGTAGGTGAATTTAAATTCTAAATGCAATGTGGGAGTTTATTACTTCAGTAGAAGGGGGGTTACTACCACAGTTTGGCCAAACCGTCTTCGAGCCACTTAATATTACCGTGTGTAGGTGCAAAGTATAATTAAGCACTTTTTTTATATATGAAAAATGGAAACTTTGACGATAAAAATATTTTGTAACCCTGTCTGAAATTGTGTCAATAAAATCCCCCGGAGAGTACCTTGGAGTATAATTGCCGATCTTCGATGATTTTATTTAGTTTTGAGCTTGGAAATATACTAAAATAGTGTTTTCTTTTTCATCAATTTTTTTTTACATTGAATATATTTATATATATTATTATTGTGAGACCTTTCATTGAAAGTATTTTAACTACAGTGCATTGACAATATTTATTGTGGCCTTTGGACTGATACATACAACTTGAGCAATAATGTATGTGGCTCCAGCTCGTTATACAAATAACCATACTCCGAAAGAAAGTACAATTGAGTCGTGTTAACGGCTCCCGAAGTTGCTCAGAAGGTGAGATCACCAAAGAAGTAAACGGTAGATTAAGTGAATGTGACAAGGATGAGAAAAGGATTACGATTAAAAGCGCGAAAGGCAGGAGACAAAGCATGCCGCGGTGGTCAAATGTTCGGATTAGTTTCGATACAGATTCACTAAAAGTTGATTCAGAGCACGGAGATAAGCCAGCTGTCCCTGAAACTATTAAGAAAATTGGCAAAGAGGTAATCGCTCGAAAACTCACTTGTTTTACTACGTATGTAAACTAAACCTTATAATTAGACGCTTAAGTATTGCCGATGCTTTACAATTTTACTAGTCGCTTATTTTTGTTTTGCTACCTACGTTATTAGGACACAAAAACGTGTATGCGTAGAAACGTGGGCAGAATTTTGTATAATACATAGCCTATACAATTCTTTTATTTGTGTCATTCTAAACCCGGTTTTCGGAGTTAAAAAGTGAGCAATAGAAAGTTGTATCTTTGGCTGCACGGAAAAATACATTGTCTTTAAATCGTAAATGTCCTTTCTTCTATCTTTTTTGGATACTTTAACCAGTAGAGTTATTATAATAAGAAATTCTATGAATTTTTTTTTAATGCATTAAAAAAAAGTCACGAAGCTTAGCTTTTAAATTTGTTATCGTTAATGTTAAAAACTGCCTGTATATACCAAAATTGCCCTCATTCTTAATGGTAAATTAAAAAAATAAAATATTTTCTTATGAAAGCAAAAAAGCGAACTTGAAACTTAAAACGAACTAAAATTGTGGCCTCACCGACTACGCAAGATATATCTACAAAAGTAGCTCAAATAAACTGGATCGTGACGTGATGTTTTCAAATATTGTTAGTATTCTAAAGCTACCGCTTTACTGAAAACAAAGAGCCCCCCCCCCAAAAAAAAAAGAAACAACAGAATGTTCTCTTAGGAGCAGAAAATTCTATGAGTAGCCTACAATTAACAAGGAATACTTTACAGGTCTCTCATTAGGCTTTTCGAAACCATGATACGAATATTATTAACTTTTAATATCCAATAATAATTCCCTAAAAAACACAAGCAAGCTAAGTTTTCAGTAAAGTACTGGTTTTTAGAATTCTACAGATATTGGAAAATATCACAAGTCAGTTTATTTAAGCTAGTTTTTATATTTATCTTGCGCAATTGGCAAAGCAATAATTTTTATTCGTTTTTAGCTCCAACTACGCTCTGTACTTCCGTAAGGAAACTTTCCTTTTTTAAAATTAACTTTCCTTTTTTAAAATTTCCTTTTTTTAATATATAAAATAAACCTTAAGAATGGATGTGTGTTTAATAATGGCGGTGAAAGTAATGAATTCAACATGTTTTTTTTTTATAAGGGCACTAAACAGAGGTTTTACTTCTAAGATCCCTTTTAATTTTCGGAAAAGATAGATGCATCTTTGTCACAATTTGAAGTCTGAGGGTTTTCTCATTATTGCTATCCTATATTCAAGAATTATTTTGGGTAGACCCGGGCGCCGCGCCGATGAGAGAAGACCGGCGGTGGCGGGGTCAAAAACAGCAGCGGCGGCTTGCCGCAAGCCCGGCGGCGCGCCACCGGCGCGATCAATGTTGACCGCAAACATTAATATTTTCATCAGACTTTCTCAAATCACCGCTTAAATTTACAAATTTTAGTTTCTCAACTCATTGACAGTACACTTTCATAGAATACTCCACCTACTAGCTACTGGTAGCAACCAAACTGTCATATTCTTGTAGAAATCTCTCACCTCCCCTCACACTCCCTTTTGTATTTTTTTTAGAGCAGCCATATTATGTTCTATAAGATCCGTCTCTGCTTTAAATTAAAAAAAAAATTACTTTTTGGCATCCCTGCTTTCAATAAAAAATTCAAGATATTATCATTTAAATATAATATTTCCCTAACCCCCCCCCCCCCTCAGGATACCACCTTGAAAAAAATAACTTGAAAAAAAATAAATAAATTTGAGATATTATCGTTTAAATATAATACCTCCTTACCCCCCCCCCCTTCTGGATACCACCTTGATAGGATACCGTCTCAGCTTTAAATTAAAAAAATAATTTACTTAATAATTAACTACGTCACTATATTGTTCAAACAAACCCGCGAAATAACATTAAACAGCTTAGTGTTCCTTGAAAAAAAAGAAAAAAATTAAGGGTATTAGCAAAGGAGTACAATGACAACAACAAAAATGTCGAAATTATTCAGATAGGCCTATACCTCAAATTATTGGAAAACTGAGTCATAGATTCGCCGTGGCATTCAATAAGATCCAAAGAATCTAATTAAAAGGGAGCACACACAAAAGCCAAATTAGGCGAGTAGCCTATGAGAAATTGCAAAATACCCTAGACAATGAACCATTCCCAATGGGAGGCCCTGGGTATATCAAAATATTTCAATGGTTTCCCAGGGAATTTGATATCAATTTCTTCCATCTCCACTTTAAATAAAAAAATAATTATCTTTTTTGGCATCCCTGCTTTCAATTAAAAAAAGAGGTATCATCATTTTAACTTGATAGCCCCCTATCCCCCCCTATAAGCAATAATTTACAATTTTTTATGAATCATATTTTTGGGGTAACTTCCGTTTAAATCTCTAATTCCCCAACCTTGTACATAGCTTAGTCTATAGCTAAATTTTGTCTCAATAGAAGATTTTTTTTGGGGGGGGGGTAAAGTTTTTTCAGAAAGAAGATTGTATTTTTTTTAATCTATCAGGCGTTTCAACAATTGTGTATTAAAAATTAAGAAAATCTTATCTAAAAACAGCAAAAGAAAACAAAATTCTGCAAACTTATGATTCAGCTGTAGAAACAATCTGTCGACTATCAATTTCAAAATCCAGCTGAAGCTGTATAATTGTGAATGCGTTCTATTCAACTTTAAAATAAAATTCTTGACTACAATAAAATTCTTGTGCCGGGGTCTAATTTGGTGAGTCTCAGCGTTGGCTGACTACTTCAAAGACAAAGGGCTCATTAGCGAATTTTCCCTGCACCACAGGCAAATCCCACATAAATTTCAGTGAAAATTTACAGGGAATCTTAAGTGTGTTAACAGATCGAAGTGCTAACTAGAGCCTAGTTTAAAATACAGAAAATGTATAATCTCTTGCTAATTGTTATGTAAAGCGCTGCCTATTCAATGTGCATACAGCATAACTAAAATGTATTAGGTGTCGACAAGGTTTCCTATCAAGGTGGGTGGCACAATACAGAACTCCCAAAGCTGGCAAATTTCTCATATGGTACTTCCTTTGAGTTGGTGTTTGATATTTTCCATTCTGGTATGCTAGAATAAGGATTGCCTTTTCCTGAACGTTAAAAAGGAAGTTCTGCTCTGTTCGATCGTAAAAACAAAACTAACATTTTCTAATGATGTAAGTTTAACGAAATCTGAATATCTGTGGCCCAAAACGGGTGAAGTTAAATGGTTTTTCTAAGATTTTAAGGAAACCAGGTGTTGGCTTTCAGTTTTCTGTCGTTTTTCGGATATCTTATCCTAGCTCTCGAATTATGGCAAGATCGCCCAATCAATTCTAAACTGTTTGAACACGCAATCTAAAAAAGATTATAATGGGCGAGAGAAGGTAATCTTTTAAGGTATCGAATCCCGTTAAGGTTGTTCGAACACAGAAATTACAATAGTATCTTCGTTGTGCTTCCCGGCCTTTCTACTCTAGAAATAGCACCAATAGAGTCAAATGGGAGTATGGAACTTTTCGAAGAAGTTACGGAGACAAATTTATAAGAAGCGATCAAATCTCTCTGAGATCCTGCGGTAGCCTGCTACCCCTAGCAGGAAAACTCAAACCTAAAAACTATATTATGCTAATAACTATCCAAAATGTTGTTTTTAATTACAGTTAATTACCATGGTCTGTTTGCCACTCTCTCTGATAGCCTATTTCAGCTAAATCTACCAAATATACCCTAAGTCATGCGTTTTCGAATTCCGACTAGCCATGATCATGGCTTTCAACCTTCAGAAGTTTCTAATTTCAAATTGTTGGGAATAGCAAATAGCTAAAAAAAAAACTATTTTCTCTTTTTTCAAGATGGCCAACTAAAAATACCTTATGGTTTTAGATCTTGGAAAATCGATTGGTTCTATTTAAACTTGCATTCCCTAACATTTTGATGCTCTTTGGGTGAAAATTCATATTTTTTGACACAAAATGACAGGAAATACCATTTTACTTTTGAATATCTAGATGTGGTAATCGAAACCTTCTGTTTGGGGTTACTGACCATGAAAAACTGGTTGGCTGTCTTTGAATTCCCATTCTCTAGCATGTCGACCCTCCTTGGGCAAAAATCTATGTTTTGTGACACAAAATAGAAGAAAAGCCACTCTGTCAAGGTGAAGGGCTTAAAACCTTATATATAAGGTTTTAGCCTATTTAAGATTAATTTGTTGTCTTAGAGTTTCCTATGGCATTTTAGTACTTGTATGATAAAACCCCTACCACTCAAGAAGTGAAGTTGGGTTAATCCTAATACAATATACTTAAGTATGATACAAATATAATACTTTAAAAACAAATTTGGGCTATACATTTGCACATTAAGGGGGGGGGGGTAAAGTACAGCAGATCTGAATGCAAAATGTGTCAGCTATATTTAAATAAATAACAGAGTCAAACTCAAAACGAGCAGAAATTAATTTGAGCAGGATTCTAAACCCTATGCCTTCTAAAAGCAAGAATATAATTTGTACTTTACTGAAAAAATTCAAATGAATTTACTGAAAAAAAAATGTGCATTGTCGGTTTAATATACATATGCTGATATTTGTTCCTTGAAATCTTAATTAATTTTGATTTCTTAAAGTTATAAAAGTAAAAACATTTAAAAAAATTTTTAAGTAAAGTACAAATTATGTTCTGCTTCTTAGAAAGCATGGGGTTTAGAACCCTACTCATATTAATTTCTGCTCGTTTTGAGTTTGACTCCGTTATTTATTTTAATTTCTGTTTGTTTTGGGTTTCATTTATTTATTGATACTGGTTTGTGGTAGTTGTATGCTTGGTAGATTATTTGATTCTGTTTTTGTTCATTTTTGGTTTAATCAAGTTCTTTACATTTTTTTGAAAAACTTATTTTGTGCAAAAAGTTTTTTTTAATTAATTTCTATTCGCTTATATTGACATAGTCTTTTTCAGGGAGAAAGACTTAGCCTCTTCTAAAGTTAAACAACCATCCCTTCCGTAAAAACCTTAAATACCCCCTGGGCATAACTTACAACCCTTCCCCCTAATCTCTGGGGTTAGTTTCAACCCCAAAAGCCTTGTTATATGATCAATCAATCAATCAATCAATCAATTTATTAATACTAAAAAAAACAATACAATTACAAACTTAAAAATTTAAACACGCCCAAGAAGCTAAGCTTGTACAGGGCCAACAAAACAAATAAGACACTATTATAAAACACTAAAAAAAAAAAAAAAAAAAAAAAAAAAAAAAAAAAAAAAAAAAAAAAAAAAAATTAGATAAGAGACATTTATGAAAATAGGAGAATTATTTGAAATATATTGAATGAAAAAAAAAAGACATAAATGTGGATAGAATGCAAAAAATGAAGAAAAAAGGGGGAAAATACTATACTGGAAATACCCAGCGAGAAAGTGCCTTTGCAGAAAGAGATAGAGGGACATCAGGAGGGATGGAGTTCCATAGTAAAATAGATTGATAAACAGGAGACCTCTGACCTGCTGTCGATGAACGCTTAGGTAAAATGAACCTGCGATAAGAGCTACGTAAAAAAGAAGAGTACCTACCTGAGCCTGACAGAAAGAAAAACTGCTGCAGAGATGGTGGGAGTCTACCTAGAAAAGCAGAATGTGCTAAATAAAGGTAACTTTTACCCACAATACGATCCAGCGGAGCTATTCCAGTATCATTATAAAGATCAGAGGAAGGGTAAAAACGAGGAAGAAGAAAAGTAGCCTTCACTGCCCTATTTTGGGCTCTTTGAAGTGAGCAGAGAAGAGATTTATTAGTACTACCCCAGACAGAACAGCAATAAGAAAGGTAAGGAAAAATAAAAGCATAATAAAGAGAAAGCATAACATCTGGGGGAAGAAATGAGTTAACCCTGTATAAAATTGAAGATTGGCGGAGGACAAGGGAACGGGTATGAGTTATATGGGGTTTAAAAGAAAGAAAACAGTCAAGATACACACCAAGAAATTTCACTATAGTAGCTTGCGGTATAATATCATTCCCATAAGTCAGGATGGTTGGTTCCCCTGCGTCTCTCATACGATAAGGGGTTCTAAAGTGTACAATGGCACTTTTTTGGCTGTTGAGAGTCATACCATTTGACCAGCACCAATCTTTTACTTTATCAAGAAGACCTTGAGCTAGGGAAATGGCAGATGGCAGGTCCACTGCAGCAATGAAGAAGTTACTGTCATCAGCAAAAAGTATAGGGTGCACAAGGGGATGAAGACCATCAACAAGATCATTAATATAAATTAAAAACGAAAGTGGTCCAAGCACAGAGCCCTGTGGGACACCTTTCACAATAGGCAAGGAAGAGGAAGAAGTACCATTAACCGAAACATACTGAGATCTCCCTGAGAGGTAAGACCTAAACCATTCAAGTGGGACTCCATGCACTCCAAATGAAGATAATTTAGACAAAAGAACAGAGTGAACGACCATATCAAATGCCTTTGAAAAGTGAAGAAATAGACCCAAAACACACAAGCCCTTGTCGAGATTAACCCGCACAAACTCTGTTGCATCTGAAAGTGCATGCAAGGTAGAGAAACTGGGACGAAAGCCATACTGATGGTTAGTTATGAGAGAATTACCTGCAGTCGTATTAGTACTAAATACAAATGAAGAGAGTCTACAAAACACTACTTTTTCAACAACCTTAGAAATTACAGAAAGGAGAGAAATAGGTCTATAGTTTGAAATTAGAGATGAATCACCTTTTTTAAACAAAGGTACAACATTAGCAACCTTAAATAAATGACGAAAAACACCAGAAGAAAGAGAGAGGTTAGTTATGTGTGAGATGGGGTTAGAAACAAACTGACCAATTTTTTTAAGAACATTACAGCTCAAACCAAAACCATCAACTGTACGGCTACTTGAAAGCTGAGAAATAATGTTAGAAATTTCGGTATCACTGCATGGAAAAAGGAAAAATGACTTTTCTGCTAAGGGAAAACTACTTACTCTGCTGTAGGGTGGATTAGGAACTGAAGGAAGTGAGGTGAAATACGAATTGAAGGCGCTTGCTGAAGAATTTTTGTCCACGAAAGATCCATCAGCTTTCCTGTAGTGACAAGGGGGGGACTGTTTGAGTTTCTTGCGGGAAAGAGCTTCATTAACTACAGTCCAAACCTTTCGCAAATTCCCCTTACACTCATCAATTCGACGCGAAAAATATAGCTTTTTGGCTGCACGTACTGAAGAAGTAAGCACATTTTTATAAAGTTTATACTTCAAAAGATCATCCTGTGTCTTACTTTTACATGCAGCCTTAAACAGAGACGCCTTCATATGTGTAGCATTGATCAGACCTCTAGACATCCATGGACATTTAGGTATGGAATTCCTTGGCCTCTTTCTAAGAGGAAAATGCTTATCCAACAGAGCTCCCATACGACACAAAAATAAACTCGTTGCACAATCAACATCATTAGCTTCAAGAACACTAGACCAATCATTACTCTGAAGACTATGTATTAAATTAGAAATTTCTTTATCTGTGGAAGTTCTAAAAGAAAACTCACCCTGCTCATCCACAACAATCTCAGTTTGAGGCACAAAAAGTGAAACATAAATAGGGAAGTGATCAGAAAGATCAGTGAAAACAAGACCAGAAGTAAACTTCAAATTAGAAGAATGAGAAATGAAAATATTGTCTATTAAAGTGGCAGAATTTCTAGTAGGGTCAACACGAGAAGGAAAAAAAATTGAAGGAAGTAGACCAGCAGAAGAAAGCACATCAAAGAGATGGTCACATTCATCACTTGATCCAATGTTTAACATATTACAATTAAAATCTCCCAAAACACAAATACGTTTTTTAGAGAAAGACCCCACACAAGAAAGTTGATCAAGCAAATCACAGAACAAATGTGTTGGAAAAGGAGGGGGCTTATAAAACAAACAAACAGTGTCACATGCAAACTGGCTTTTCAGATCAATAACAAGAGAATAAACTGTCCTACTATTTGACACTACTGATGTAAACAAGGATTCAAGGTCAGACCTTCTTCTAAACTCAATATCAGACTTTATAAATAAAGAAATACCTCCTGAGCACTTTGTTACCATTCTGGGGATATGGACAGCAACATAACCATGCATATCATAGGCTGTAAAATTTTCACCATCAGATAACCATGTTTCTGTTAAACCAATTACATCAAAAGGGCAAGAATTATCAGACCACAAATACGATTTCAGACTATCCCATTTATCTCTTATCCCACGCACATTCAAACAAAATACATTAAAGCTACTATTTAAAGACAGTGAGGGTATAATTTTATCACAATAATCAATGGTAGTGTGATAATTACAGCTAGAATTAACCATAGATTCAAGGAGAGGGTCAAGCGTGTGAGTCTCTTGTTTACCAGCCCTAATTGGTTGATCAAATATAACCGAATTAAGAATAGAAGAATTCAAAAGAAAAGAGAAATCACCCATAATTATCACAAATAATAAATATACACATAGAAATATAAGTGGGATGGCACAAATTATCCAAAGTATTGGACCAAAGTATAATGTGACACCAGTTGCTATTACAGGAGCTGCAAGTGTGCTGGACTGACAAAAAAATAATAGAAGTTAGGCTACATGAAGGTGAGAGGATCACAAAAAGCATAATGAGATATCAGTAAAATGAAAGTAGAATCAAAGTATTGGCCCAATTTATAATGTGGGACCAGAAAATTATGTAAGCTGTAACTGACATGAGAAAGAAAGAGAGAAAAAAAAAAATAAATAGTAGTCAGCCTACCTGAAGGTGATAGGATCACAGACAAATATAAATGAATATCAATGGAATGACACATATTATTCCAAATATTAGCCCAGAGTATACTATGGATAGTAAAAAATTATGAGAGCTGCATATATACTGACATGACAAAAATTTGATTGAATTCAGGGTACACAAGGGTGATAGCATCAAAAAATAAGATAAAGAAATATCAATGAGATGGCATATATTATTCAAAATAATGACCAAAAATATAATATGGGACCAGTCAAAATTATGCAAGTTGCATGTGTGCTGACATGAAAAAAATATGATAGAATTCAGGTTACAGGAAGGTGATAGGATCACTAACCCAGATAAGGGAATAATAGTGGCATGGCACATATTCATCAAAATATTGGCCCCAAGTATAATGTGGAACCAGTCAAAATTATATGAGCTGCAATTATGCTGAAATGACAAAAATATGAAAGAAATCAGCCTGCATAAAGGTGATAGGATCACAAACAAACATAAAAAAAAATAAATAAATAAATAACAGTGGGATAACATATATGATTCATAATATTTGCCCAAAATGCAATATAGGACCAGTGAAAATTATATGAGCTGCAAATGTGCTGACATGACAAAAACATTATAGAAGCCAAGCTACATGATGGTGAAAGGATCATAAACAAACATAAAGAAAAATCAGTGGGAAGGCACATATTATTATAAGTATTAGCACAAACTATAATGTGTGACCAGTTGATATTATGGGGGTTACAAGTATAATGACACAACAAGAATATAATGTAAATCAGACAACGTGAAGGTGACAGAATCACAAACAAACATAAAGAAATATTAGTGGGAAGGTACATATTGTCCAAACTATTGGCACAAAGTGTAATATGGTACCAGTCTAAATTATGTGAGGACAGTAAAGAATAATAGAGGAATATTTTAAGAACAGCAAGTAAATCCCTACAGAAACAATGCAATATATTATAAGAAAATAAATCTAAATCCATCACTTTAATTTATCTGCATTTGCAGCACATAAATCAATTTCACTCTGATTATTAAACTTAACCACTCTTCCAGATTGGGTTTTATACAGGATATCACCTTTACTGGACCAAACATTACGTAAGCCAAGTTTTGACTTGGCATATGAAAGAAGTTGTAAGCGTGGTTTTGTAAGTGTCTCAGAAAATAGAATCCCTGATCCTTTCAAATCCTTCTTTTGTCTGAGAAGCAGTTGACGAACTCGTAAGTTGCAAAATTCAACAACTATGGGTCTGGGTTTTGCAGATGGTTTGCCAATTCTTCTGGCTGATACAACATCAGACTGAATAATTGGTATGCCAGGAAATTTCCCAGCACATAGTGACAGGAATTGACTTTCAGTGTTTTCAATGGAGGTCTCCTCTTTCACCCCAAAGACAATAATTTGGTTGCTCAAAGCCTGCTGTTCAAAACGGTCATTTAATCTTGCCAGGTTAGACTGGATAGGCTGGAAAGAGTTTTTAAGGTCTATCATGGATGACTCTAAAGTAGCCAATGAAGATTCAACAGAAAATATGCGTCTGTTATAGCTTTCAAGAGTTTTATCCACTAAATTACTAAGATCTAGGTTGAGGCCAGCATACACCTCCTGCTTGATTGCATCCAGCTTATCTGAAGAGATAGTGACATTATGTTGCATGAATGTCTGTTCCTCTTTCATTTTAACCACTGCCTCATCTACCTGGGAAGGGATCTTAGCCAATATAAGGTCATCAAGTAACCCTTTCACTGAAGATTTAAGATTGTCAGGTTGTAGTGAATCTGCTAGCATTTTATGTTTGATTTTTATGCTATTTATGTGGTTAGTGAGCATGAGTAGCTGCTCTGAAACAGATTCTGATCCAGAGAATTGGATTGAGCTGTCAGACCTTAGTTCACGAGGTGGCTTGAGTTGACTTTTCATTTCTATCTGAAGTAAACAACAAAACAGGACCAGAAATAAGCAGTGGTATAAGACAGTTTGGGTATAAGGCAGGATGTAGTCCACAATGAAGCAACAAATTTCAAATACCAAAGCAGGGGATTGTGAAATTTGAAGAATAGAAAGCAATCAGCAAAAAACATCAAGCATCAACAGTAGCAGTGGCATAAACCCAAGGATTGGTTACTGTAGTCAAATTACAAGTTAAAATTGGTATAGGTCTCACCTGATGAGTCCCCTCTTACACCCCAGGGGTGGGGGCTGCTATATGTGCCTGCCTTTACCCACTGGTAGGCAGGTAGAACCAGTACTTCAGGAGGCTTAAAGTGTTGCTGGTTATGCCAGAAAACCTCAAATTCTGATCTGATCTGATACCCACGTCTTTTCAATTTTCAAATTTTGATAAGAATGGCTATATAGACATTTAGACCATTTTGAATAGAATAGCTATCTCAAAATTTATATTAGATGCATTTTGGGACAACACGACGTGTGTGTGGGGGGGGGGGGAGAGGAGGGTAGCTGCCCTCCGAACACTTTCACTCTTAAAAAGAGCACTGGAGCGTCTGATTACCAATCCAATGAGCCCCCTCCGAAGTTTATATGACCACGCTTTTTATAAAAACATTATATGATCCCAGGGCATAACTTACAACCCTTGCCCTGAGGGCTGGGGGGATTTTTTACCCTCAAAAACATAATTTCCAGACCATTCTGATACGCTGAACAAAATGGCTATCACAACATTTTGATTGTAAGTGTTTGGGGAAATGATGGGTATGTGGGGGGGGGATTTGCCCTCTGATCACTTTCGACTAATAAAAAAGGCACTAGTCCTCTCAATTTCCTATCGCATGAGCCCTTTTTGAAGCTTCTACGACACAAAATTCAATAAAAACCTTATGCCCCAAGGGCATAACTTAGGACCCTTATCCTGAGGGCTATGGGGGGAGGGTTGTCAACCTCAAAGACATAATTTCTAGACCCTTCAACTGCGTTCAACAAAATGGCTATATCAAAATGTTGATCAGAAGTGTTTGGGGAAATAATGGGTGTGGGGGGCCATTCGCCATCCAATTGCTTTTGACTATTAATAATTACACTAGCCATCTCGATTCCCAATTGAATGAACCTATTTGAAGTTTCTACAACAGATCTTTCAATAAAAACCTTATATGCCTCCAGGGCATAACTTACAACCTTAGCCCTGAGGGCTCTGGAAGGAGTGTAATCCTCATAGACCTAATTTCCAGAACTTTCAAGTACTTTCAACAAAATGGCTATATCAAAATGTTGATCGGGTGCGTTTGGGGAAATGGTGGACGTGAGAGGGGGGTTGGTTACCCTCCACTCACTTCGACAATTAAATAGGGCACTAGCCATCTCAATTTTCAATTGAATGAGCTCCTTTTGAAGCTTCTACGACAACGTTATCTATAACAACCTTATATGCCCCTAGGGCATAACCTACAACCTTTACCCTGGGGGCTCTGGGGGGTTTTTCATCCTCAAAGACATAATTTCTGGACCTTTCAACTACGTTGAACAAAATGGCCATCTCAAAACTTTGATTGAATGTGTTCGGGAAAATTTTGGGCGTGAGAGGGGGGTTAGTTGCTTTCCGTTCACTTTTGACTATTAAAAAGGGTACTATCCCTTTCAATTACCAGTCGAATGAGCCATTTTTGAAATTTCTACAAAAAAATTTCTATAAAAACCTTACATTCCCCCTAGGCATAACTTACAACCCTTGCGCTGAGGGTTTTTGGGGAGCGCTATCATCCTCAAAGACCTAATTTCCAGAACTTTCAACTACATTGAACAAAATAGAGGGGGGGTTAATTGCCCTTCAATCACTTTTGATTATTAAAAAGAGCACTAGCTCTCTCAATTTCCTATTGAATGAGCTCCTTTCGAAGTTTCTACGACAATGCTTTCTATAAAAACCTTATATGCCCCCAGGGCATAACTTACAACCCTTGCCCTGAGGGCTGTGAGGGGGGGGGGGGGGTCATCCTCAAAGACCTAATTTCCAGAACTTTCAACTACGTTCAACAAAACGGCTATCTCTTAATTTTGATTGGATGTGTTTGGGGAAAAGGTGGGCATGAGAGGGGGGCTAGTTGCCCTCCAATCACTTTCGACTATTAAAAAGGGCACTAGCCCTTTGAACTTCCAATCGAATGAGCCCTCTTTGAAGTTAACAAGACAAAGTTTTCTATAAAAACCTTATATTCCCCCAGGGCATAACTTACAACCCTTGCCCTGAGGACTGGGGGAATTTTTAATGCTCAAATACATACTTTCCAACCTTTCTGACACCCTGAACAAAAGGGCTATATCAAAATGTTGATCGGATGTGTTTGGGGAAATGGTGGGCGTGAGAGGGGGATTAGTTACCCTCCAATCACTTTGACAATTAAAAAGGGCACTAGCCATCTCAGTTTCCAATTGAATGAGCTCCTTTTGAAGTTTCTACGACAACGTTATCTATAAGAACCTTAAATACCACAGGGCATAACCTACAACCTTTGCCCTGGGGGCTCTTGAGGGGGTTTTGTAATCCTCAAGCACATAATTTCTGGACCTTTCAACTACGTAGAACAAAATGGCCATCTCAAAACTTTGATTGAATATGATCGGGAAAACTTTGGGCGTCAGAGGGGGGTTAGTTGCTCTCCGTTCACTTATGACTATTAAAAAGGGCACTAGCCCTTTCAATTTCCAGTCGAATGAACCATTTTTGAAATTTTTACGACAATACCTTCTATAAAAACCTTATATGCCCCCAAGGCATAACGTACAACCCTTGCCCTGAGGGTTTTAGGGGAGGGTTATCATCCGCAAAGACCTAATTTCCAGAACTTTCAACTACATGAACAAAATGGATATCTCAAAATTTTGATTGGATGTGTTTGTGGAAATGGTGGACGTGAGAGGGGGGTGAATTGCCCTTCAATCACTTTTGATTATTAAAAAGAGCACTAGCTCTCTCAATTTCCTAATGAATGAGCCCTTTTCGAAGTTTCTACGACAATGCTTTCTATAAAAACCTTATATGCCCCCAGGGTATAACTTACAACCCTTGCCCTGAGGGCTGTGAGGGGGGGTATCATCCTCAAAGACCTAATTTCCAGAACTTTCAACTACGTTGAACAAAATGGCCATCTCAAAACTTTGATTGAATTAGATCGGGAAAATTTTGGGCGTCAGAGGGGGGTTAGTTGCTCTCCGTTCACTTTTGACTATTAAAAAGGGCACTAGCGCTTTCAATTTCCAGTCGAATGAATCATTTTTGGCACTTCTATGACAAAATCTTCAATAAAAACCTTATATACCCCCAAGGCATAACGTACAACCCTTGCCCTGAGGGTTTTGGGGGAGGGTTATCATCCGCAAAGACCCAACTTCCAGAACTTTCAACTACATGAACAAAATAGAAATCTCAAAAGTTTGATTGGATGTGTTTGTGGAAATGGTGGGCGTGAGAGGGGGGTGAATTGCGCTTCAATCACTTTTGATTGTTAAAAAGAGCACTAGTTCTCTTAATTTCCTATTGAATGAGCCCTTTTCGAAGTTTCTACGACAATGCTTTCTATAATAGCCTTATATGCCCCCAGGGCATAACTTACAACCCTGGCCCTGAGGGCTGTTAGGGGGGGGGGTATCATCCTCAAAGACCTAATTTCCAGAATTTTCATGTATGTTGAAAAAGTGGCTATCTCAAAATTTTGATTTTATGTGTTTGGGGAAATGGTGGGCGTGAGAGGGAGGTTACTTTCGACTATTAAAAAGGGCACTAGGCATTTCAGTTTCCAATCGAATGATCCCTTTTTGAAGTTTCTACCACAACAAATCTATAAAAACCTTATATGCCCCCAGGATATAACTTTAAACCCTTGCCCTGAGGACTGGGGGGGGGGTCATCCTCAAAGACCTAATTTCCAGAACTTTCAACTACGTTCAACAAAATGGCTATCTCAAACCTTTGATTGGATGTGTTTGGGGAAAAGGTGGGCATGAGAGGGGGGTTAGTTGCCCTCCAATCACTTTCGAATATTAAAAAGGGCACTAGCCCTTTGAGTTTCCAATCGAATGAGCCCTCTTTGAAGTTTCTAAGGCAAAGTTTCCTATAAAAACCTTATATGCCCCCCGGGCATAACTTACAACCCTTGCCCTGAGGACTGGGGGGATTTTTTATACTCAAAAATATACTTTCTAACCTTTCTGATACGCTGAACAAAATGGCTATCTCTAATTTTGATTGTAAGTGTTTGGGGAAATGATGGACATAGGGGGGGGGGGTCATTTGCCCTCTGATCACTTTCGACTAATAAAAAAGGCACTAGTCCTCTCAAATTCCAATCGAATGAACCCTTGTCCTGAGGGCTATGGGGGAGGTTTGTCATCCTCAAAGACATAATATCCAGACCTTTCAACTACTTTGAACCAGATGGCCATATAAAAAGGTTAATCGTAAATGTTTGGGGAGTCGATATGCATGGGGCGGGAGGGATTCTCCCTTTGATTACTTTCGACTAATAAAAATGACAATATCCCCCTCAATTTCCAATCCAATGACCCCTTTTTGAAGCTTTTACGACAACGCTTTCTATAAAATTCATTATATGCCCCCAGGGCGTAACTTACAATCTTGGCCCTTTGGTCTGTGTGTGTGTGTGTGTGGGGGGGGGTGTCATGCTCAAAAAACATAATTTCCGGACCCTTCAACTGCGTTAAAAATATGGCTATATCAAAATCTTAATCGGAAGTGTTTGGAAAAATGATGGGCGTGGGGAAGGGGGGGGGGCATTCACTCTCCGATCGCATTTGCCTATTAATAAGGACACTAGCCATCTCAATTCCCAATTGAGTGAGGCCTTTTTGACGTTTCTACGACAAAGCTTTCAATAAAAGCCTTATATGCCCCCTGGGCGTAACTTAACACCCCCCAGAGCCCTCAGGCTCTGGAGGGAGTGACATCTTCAAAGACCTAATTTACAGAACTTTCAACTACGTTCAAAAAAATGGCTATGTCAAATTTTTGATCGGTTTTGTTTGTGGGAATGGTTGGCGTGAGAGGAGGGTTAGTTACCCTCCAATCACTTTCGACTATTAAAAAGGGCACTTGCCCTCTCAATTTCCAATTGAATGAGCCCCTTTTGAAGTTTCTACGACAACGCTATCTATGAAAACCTTATATGCCCCCAGAACATAACTTACAACCTTTGCTCTGGGGGCTCTGGGGGAGGGGGGGGGGTGGTTGTCATCCTCAAAGACACAATTTCTGGACCTTTCAACTACGTTGAAAAATGGCTATATCAAAATTTTGATTGTATGTGTTTGAAGTTTCTACGACAACGCTATTTATGAAAACCTTATATGCCCCCAGAGCATAACTCACAACCTTTGCTCTGGGGGCTCTGGGGGAGGGGGGGGGGGGGTTGTCATCCTCAAAGACACAATTTCTGGACCTTTCAATTACGTTGAAAAATGGCTTTATCAAAATTTTGATTGTATGTGTTTGGGGAAATGGTGGGTGTGAGAGGAGGGTTTGTTGCCCTCCAATCACTTTTGACTATTAAAAAGGGCACTAGCGCTTTGAAATTCCAATCAAATGAGACCTTTTTCAAGTTTCTACGACAAAGCTTTCAATAAAAACCTTATATGCCCCCAGAGCATAACTTATAACCCTTGCCCCGAGGGCTCGGAGGGGGCAATTATCCTCAAAGACCTAATTTCTAGAACTTTCACCTACGTTGAACAAAATGGCTATCTAAAAATTTTGATTGGATGTTTTTGGATAAATGGCGGGCGTGAGAGGGGGGTCAGTTCCCCTGCAATCACTTTCGACTATTAAAAAGAGCACAAGCCATTTCAACTTCTAATCGAATGAACCCTTTTTGAAGTTTCTTTGACAACGCTTTCTATGAAAACCATACATGCCCCCAGGGCATAACTTAGAACCCTTGCTCTGAGGGCTGTGAGGGGGGGGGTCGTCATCCTGAAAGAAGTAATTTCCAGAATTTTCAATTACATTGAACAAAAAAGCTATCTCAAATTTTTATTGGATGTGTTTGGGGAAAAGGTGGGCGTGAGAGGAGGGTAACTTGCCCTCAAATCACTTTCGACTATTGAAAAGGGCATTAGCCTTTTGAATTTCCGATAAAATGAGCCCTCTTTGAATTTTCTACGACAAATCTTTCTATATAAACATTATATGCCCCCAGGACATAACTTACAACCCATGCCCTGAGGGCTGGGGGGATTTTTTATCCTCAAAAACATAATTTCCAGACCTTTCTGATACGCTGATCAAAATGGCTAGATTGATTGTAAGTATTTAGGGAAATGATGGACATTGGGGGGGGGGATTTTCTCTCTGATCACTTTCGACTAATAAAAAAAGGCATTAGTCCTCCCAATTTCCAATCGAATGAGCCCTTTTTGAAGCTTCTACGACAAAACTTTCTATAAAAACCTTATGTGCCCCAAGGGCATAACTTAGGACTCTTGTCATGAGGGCTATGGGAGGAGGGTTGTCATCCTCAAAGACATAATTTCGAGACCTTTCAACAATGTTGAAGCAGATGGCCATATCAAAATGCTGATCGTAAATGTTTTTGGAAATGATGGGCATGGGGCGGGGGTGATTCTCCCTCCGATTACTTTCGACTATCAAAAAGGACAATATCCCTCTCAATTTCCAATGCAATGACCCCTTTTTGAAGTTTTTACGACAAAGTTTTCTATAACCACATTATTTGCCCCCAGGGCATAACTTACAATCTTAGCCCTGAGGGCTGTGTGGGGGTTGTCATACTCAAAATCATAATTTGCAGACCCTTCAATTGCTTTCAACTAACTGGCTATATCAAAATGTTGATCGGAAGTGTTTGGGGAAATGATGGACGTGGGGGGCATTCACCCTCCAATCCCTTTTGGACTATTAATAAGGGCACTAGCCATATCAGTTCCAAATTGAATGAGCCCTTTTTGAAGTTTCTACGACAAAGCTTTTAATAAAAACCTTATATGCCCCCAGGGCATAACTTACATCCTTAGCCCTGAGGGTTCTGGGGGGAGTGTCAACCTCAAAGACCTAATTTCTAAAGCTTTTAACTACGTTCAACAAAATGGCTATATCAAAATGTTGATCGGATGTATATCAAAATGTTTGGGGAAATGGTGGGCGTGAGAGGGGGGTTAGTTACCCTCCAATCACTTTCGACTATTAAAAAGGGCACTAACCCTCTCAATTTCCAGTTGAATGAGCCCCTTTTGAAGTTTCTACGACAACGCTTACTGTAAAAACCTTATATGCCCCCAGGGCAAAACTTACAACCTTTGCCCTTGGGGCTCTGGGGGTTTGTCATCCTCAAAGACATAATTTCTGGACTGTTCAACTAAATTGATCAAAATGGCTATCTGAAAACTTAGATTGAATGTGTTCGGGAAAATGGTGGGCGGGAAAGGGGGGTTAGTTGCTCTCCATTCACTGTCGACTGCTAAAAAGGGCACTGCCACTTTCAGTTTCCAATCGAATGAGTCATTTTTGAAGTTTCTACGACAATGCTTTCTATAAAAACCTTATATGCCCTCAGGACATAACTTACAACTTTTGCCCTGAGTGCTGTGGGGGGGGGGTCATCCTTAAAGACCTAATTTCCAAAACTTTCAACTACGTTGAACAAAATGACTATCTAAAAATTTTGATTGGATGTGTTTGGAGAAAAGGTGGGTGTGAGTAGGGGGTTAGTTGCCCTTCAATCCCTTTTGACTATTAAAAAGGGTGCTAACCCTTTCATTTTCCAATCGAATTAGCTCTTTTTCAAGTCTCTACGACAAAGCTTTCAATAAAAACCTTATATTCCCCCAGGGCATTACTTATAACCGTTGCCCTGAGGGCTCTGAGGGGGCTTTCATCCTCAAACACCTTTTTTTTAGAACTTTCAACTACGTTGAACAAAATGGCTATCTCTAAATTTTGATTGGAGATGTTTGGATAAATGGTGGGCGTGAGAGGGGGATTAGTTGCCCTCCAATCTCTTTCGACTATTAAAAATAGCACTATGCCTATGAATTTCCAAACATATGAGCCCTCATTGCAGTTTCTACGACAAAGCTTTCTATAAAAACCTTATGTACCCCCAGGACATGACTTACAACCCTTGTCCTAAGGGCTGTAGAGGGAGTTTTATCATCAAAAACCTAATTTCTATCTGGAAATCTACTACGTTGAACAAAATGGCTATCTCAAAATTTTGATTGGATGTGTTTGGGGATATGGTGGGCGTGGAAGAGGTGTTAGTTGCATTCCAATCACTTTCGACTATTAAAAAGGGCACGAGCAATTCCAATTTCCAATCGAATGTTTCTACGAATGTTTCTGAAGTTTCTACGACAACTCCTTCAATACGAAGTGCCCTGGTCTAGAAAAAAAGAAAAAAAAAATGCATTGTGCCAACATCGTTCTTTACTTAGGCAGCACTATTGGGCTCCCTATGATATAAAATCTTCTGATACATTCGTCTGAGTCCATATACTTCTCACGTTTTTTTTTTATATCCGCCTCATGGAGTTTTTATTCACTTATTACTAGATTGGCTGACTCTTGGAGTTGTCATTTCGCCCCAATGCTGTTAAACCTCCTATTTATGTCCTAAGGCAGCTATTTTATTTGAATTATGATCTTAAAATACCGAAAAACTGAAGTTCCCCTTCACTCTGACCCCCTAGCGAGTGGCTAATCAGCGATAGTTGTCCAGAGAGATTGCTTTTATTTGTGGCGAGCTATTAGTCTTTTTCGATGAGAAACGCCTTTTCCTAGTAGAGCTAATAGAATTTGTAAACCTAATCCAGCAGAGATCTCTTCAATAAGACTGGATCACAGGATTTTTTTTTATCTTTTCTATTTATTGTTTGATTATTTTAGAGGTCATTTAATGTTAAAGCTGAATATGCTATTTTTTTATGGAATTATGTGAAAAACATTAAATTGCAAAGGCACTGCAGTCTTTCGAGGCACAACCTCGAAAATGAATTTTTTACGTTGTTATGTCTAAATTTTTTAAGGAGGAGGGGCCATCCGAGAAATATTACTTCTTGGGATGCCCCATCCCTTCCGCTATGTCCAAGTAAAAATATGATGTTTCATTTCGCACTTAAAATACTTAGGCTACGCAAACAGAGGTTCTGTCACTACATCTGCATCTATATTATGCGCTTAGTTTGAATATGTTCTTTCCCAATGTCGGTATTGTGTGCCGAAAAGTTTCCCTCCATATTTATACTAGGGAAGTGTCATGAGAAACTCAGAAGTTACATATATTTTGAAGTTAAATTGGGAAGCTTACATTGAGAAGTTAAAAATGCGTTTTTCTGGTCTTTATATATTGACCTACTCTATTCCCATAATACCATAATGGGGAACCCCCTTCCCCTTCTCAAATTAGCTGGTGTAAAACTACTCAATACTGTATATACGTGAGTAACATTGTGTATACGTTCCATTTAATAACAGTATATTTCTCTGGGAAATATACATTTATGTTTAGCGACGAATGCTCCACTGCGTGCAGCTGGCCATTGCAGCTGGGAGCTTTATATCGATTATCTCCATCACAATCTTTGGTAGATAGTATTTTGGCCCTAATTGGGCCGAGCTTTAATACTAATAAATTACACATATTTGGAATCAACATGAAAAAATAGGTTCTTTTGATGAACATATTGTTTTCAAAATGCTTATTCTTAGAGTTTTGGTTGCTATTGGCACGTATCGCTCTTTACTTACACAACACAAGGACAATGGCATAAGTAGTCCTTATTTTTTTTGTATTTTTGTAATGCAATAATTTCGTTGATTTGTACATAGAGACCCAATTTAATTGTTAATAACAACACTGAAACGAAGCCACATCAATCTACTAAAACCAATTATTTTTTATACTTATTTTGTCTCTTTTAAATCCTTGAATGAAAAATTTCTCTCGTCACTGGGTTAAAACTATATTTTTGGTATCTCGTACAATAACCGAAATCTTAGATACTTTCTTTCATTTCGGGCAGTAAGATACATATTTGTTTGTTTCTATGTCTTAAATGCAGGGAACAAGAATCAGTGTTAGTTTAAGCTGCTGATTTAGGGCTCCCTTGGTCAGGATTTCTAAGACTTCTGAAGCCAAAAAAAGTCATAAGCTACTCAGTTTTATGGTTGATTATGACATTTGCTCCAGTTGCATTCTGCTCCCAAGGAAAAGATATTCCTATTTATTTATGTGGTTTTGTGGTATCGTATTGTGTCGTAAAATAATGAGGCAATGGCTTTGAATTGCTGATGATAAATTCAAACGCATTTTTGTGAATCTCAAATGAATCTAGCATGCATCATTCGACTCTGTTAACACCTTTGGATTCGTTTGAAGACGATTTATTTACTGGTATGAGAACCCCTTGTTTTAGTAGACGTCAAGTATCGCCACGTTTTAGTCGACAGTGTCCAAGAATCGAAAGGAATTTGCTCGAAAATGGCAGATTTTCCACTGTTGCTGGAGAGCCAATTAGAGATTTTGATCGAACTAGTCCAATTAAGACACTCTCAGGGTCTATTGAGAAGCATAGGGAGGATAATGGTAGAATGCTTATTAATCACTTTGATTACTATATGCCTGTTACAAAACCTTTTAACAAGTTGGGCTTAGGAAAAGCTTTGCAGCAAGTTTTCAGGTAACTATTTTATTTAGCATTTTCGTTTTTTTTAAATACGAGATGCTCCCTTGTAATGCTATGTTATGTATATAAATTTTATAAAAATTCCATAATTGAGACCCAAGAATTGATTAGAGCTATCGAGATATAAATTTTAGGGGTATGTCTGGGAATAAGTTTTTAATTAAATCCATAGATTATTTTGAATTTGGAACTTCAAGGGAAATTAAAGAGCAATATGGAAGCCTAACGAGTGCATAAATAAAGCCTTCGAGAGGTTTCCGAAGCTAGCCCCTTGAAGCAAATCTCATTTATCTTAATTTTCTTTTTTTAGTTATTCCTCTAAATTCCCCCCGTGTCCCCCCAAAACAGTTTTATTTTCAAAATACAGTTTTTGGAATTGAAACATTTTGATTTGTAAATAAAACTATAAATTTTATAACCTCTTTCTTCACCTCATTTTTTTCAAGACCTAGATTTGTTTTTCGAAAACATTTCTTCTTTTCAAACAGTTCGTGGTAACGAACTGTAAGTAAGGAGCGACCTGGCTCAAAAGTAACCGAAACACTAAAAACCGGAATTTTGATACACATAGATACATAAATAGAATCATATTTTTATGCTAATTTCAAATAAATAAGTTTCATTAAGTTTAGTTTTACCCATCAAAAGTTACGGGCCTGAGAAAATTTGCCTTATTTTTGAAAAAAGGAGAAAACACCCCCTAAAAGTCATAGAACTATAATGAAAATCACACCATCGGATTCAGCGTATCAGGGAACTCTACTGTAGAAGTCTCAATCTCCTATCTGCAAAAATGTGGAATTTTGTATTTTTTGTCAGAAGAAAGATCACTGATGCGTGTTTATTTTATTATTATTATTATTATTTTCCCCCAGGGGTGATTGTATCGATCCAGTAGTCCTAGAATATCGTAAGAGGGTTCATTTGAACGGAAATTAAAAGTTCTAGTGCCCTTTTTAAGAGACCAAAAAATTGGAGGGCAGCTTGGCCTTCTCCCATGCTCATTTTTTTCTCGAAGTCACCCAATCAAAATTTTGAGATAGCCATTTTGTTCAGCATAGTCGAAAATCTGATAAATATGTCTTTTAGAACGACTTAATTCCCCACATTTCCGGGGGGAAGGGCTGCAAGTTATGAACTTTGCCCATTGTTTACATATAGCATTGGTTAATGGGAAGTATAAGGACGTTTCAGGAGGGATTTTTCTCTGGTGGGGATGGTTTCAGAGGAGGGGGTTACGGGGGAGGATCCTTCCATGGAGGATGTTTCCTTGGGGGAAGGGACATTTCTATAAAGGGGGCGCCGGATTTCCCAGCATTATTTAAAAAACGATCAGAAATTAAATAAAAAAACAAGTTTTTTTCAACTGAAAGTAAGGAGCAAGATTAAAACTTAAAAGAAACAGAAATTATTACGTATATGAGGGGGTTCACCCCCTAGTCAATACCTCGCCCTTTTCACTAAAGTTTTTTTTAGTACTTTCAAAAGAGCTATCTATTCTAATTAACCCGCCTTTGTGATCCAGGGGTTTGGGATTCGAACAATATTCGAACTTTAGCGTAAAGAGCGAGGTATTGACTAGGGGGCAAACTCCCTAATATACGTAATAAAAACATATGAATACAGAAGTTCGTTACGTAAGTTAATCCGTAAGTTACGTCAGAAGAAAATTTCGAGAAAGCCATTTAGCCAAAAAAAGTGAAATTAATATGCAAATATTGTTTTAACTATTCATGTACGGTGAGCCAAAATCAAAACTGCATTAATTTAAAAACTTTCAGAAATTAAATAAAAAAGAACAAGTTTTTTTCACTGAAAGTAAGGAGCGACATTAAAACTTAAAACGAACTGAAATTATTCCGTATATGAAAGGGGCTGTCCTCTCCTCAACGCCTCGCTCTTTACGCTAAAGTTTTAAGTTTTAATGTCGCTCCTTACTTTCAGTTAAAAAAAGAGCTTTTTTTAAAATTTAATTTAACTAAAGAATGTCAACGGTACAATAAGATAGTCCAATATATAGGTTAGCAGATTCAGGTAACCATGAAAAAAACAAGGATATATCCATTAGAACTATATGTAATTGATATCTCCTGTTTGAATGAACTTACTAATGCGAAACTTTCAAAATTATTAAGGAGGCGAAGGTTAACTTAAATCCATAGATTTTATCTGAGTTTAGACATTTCCTGGAAAATAAAGAGCAATATCAAAACCAAATATATGGATTTTAATATCTCGAAAGGTGCTATAAACTGAACATTTCTAATGAAACAATAAGATTGTCCATTTTACAGTTTAGTAGATTCTGACGAAAAACTTCCAAATTTAGATTACCATGGGCTAAACAAGGATATATCCATTAAGAACTTTACGAACTTTACGCAAGAACTTACATAATTGATATCTCTAGTTTGAATGTACTCATTGAGATAAAACTTTCTGAGTTTGTTAAAGAGATAAATGCTGAATTAAATCCATAGATTTTTTTTTCCAGTTTAGATATTCATTGGAAAACAAAGAGCATTATCAAAAATTAAAGGATATATTGTAATATCTCAAAAGATGTTACAAAACGAACCATTTCTAGTGACTCAATATGATTGTTCAGTATACATGTTAGCAGATTCTGACAAAAAACTTCAAAATCTAGATTATGATGAGCCAAAAAAGGATATATCCAATAAAAACTTTACAGAATTGATATCTCCTATTGGAATGTACTTATCGAGATGAAATTTTCAAAGATAGTTAAGGGGAGTTAACTACCCCTTATTGATATCCCTTTTAACTATCCCCCTTAAATCTTGAATGAAATCCATAGATATTTTGAGTTCAGACATTCCTTGAAAGTAAAGAGCAATATAAAAACTGAATATATGCAGTTTAATCTCTCAAGAGATGTTATAAATTGAACATTTCTAATGGTGCAATAAAATAGGTCAATATACAGGTTAGTAGTTTCTAACGAAAAGATCCAAATTTAGATTACCGTGTACCAAACAAGATGTCCAATGTATTGAATCTAGTTGGATTGAAATGTAAATAAGGGGTATTAATGAATTTTTTTCGAAGCATTTCTCTTACGCTAAATAAATGTTATAATATTAAAGATATAAGATACAATGGAAAAAATATATTGTGATATTACTATACGACAATAAAATACCAGTTCGCTCTTGCACGATCAGGTTGAAGTATTCATTTTCAGAGTAAACTGTGGGTCTGTAGTAGCTCCTTTGGAAAATTGGGCTGGTTGCCCCTTGTATGAATCTTCATATGTTTGGATAATGAGGAATTCTGAGAAAACTAAACTTATATGGTTTTTCTCCAGTATGAATTCTAGTATACTGCTCAACATGACTAAGTTGCTTGAATCGCCTATCGTAGTAACAACATGGGAAAGGCTTTTCACCTGCATGAATTCTCAAATGCGTACATGAATCGCGGAAAAAATCGATTTCTGAAAAATGTCCAAATTCCTTCCTAAATTTTGGTATCTTAATAATAAAACCACATTATTGCCTCATTTGACAGTCTGGAAAGTTCTACAAAGTGGTTAGGGGTATGGGACTGGTTATATCCATTATGCCTTATACTACTGTCTTCATCTTTGGAGAATATGTATCTAAACCCAGTCTTTTGACGAAAATGGCACTACGAATTAGGATTGTTAATATACAAATTACATAAATGCTCTATGAATAATAAAATATTTAAATAATTTCTATAATGTTAGTCAGTTTTTCAAAGCCCCCCCCCCCGTATGGAAAAATCCTAAATCCTACAGACAATTCCAACCCTGCTGAAAATTTCCCCTGGACAATTCCCCCGGAACATATCCACATGTGAAATTGAGTCGGCAAAGAGAAAGTAAGACGAATAAAAAGGATTTCGCATAGAAATCCAGGCAAATTCTGCAGTTTTAGATAATTATTTTGTTCAAAATAATCCAAAGGTCAAATAGCTATGCCTGTGGGGTTTACATAATCCCCACAGTCCCCAGGACAAAGGCTGTAAGTTATGCAAGTTGCCCGTTGTTTACACAGAAGGTTTTTTGAAAAGGGGGAATGTTTGATTCTGGGTCTCAAAAAAAGGCTTAGGAAATTTAGATTAAACTTTCATGAAATGGCGAGAGGGATCCGGGTTGCGGTAGCTAGCAACCTAGTAAGAGACGATCACGTCCAATGTTAAGAAATATAAAAACCCATAGTTCCTAAAAAAGGAGTCAGATCAAAACAAAAAGTACACCATTAGAACCGCCTTGTCCGAAACCCCTGTATAGGAAACTTTCTGTCCCTTGGCTTGAACAGCAAGGGAAATATATTGGCTTGAAAATCAAGAAAAGTGGCAGCTATTACAACATTCTGCCTAAACGGGATATTTTTTTCTTTTTTTCTCTTTTCTTTTGTATCCAGAGATAGCTTGGCACTGGAACATCGTAGAGGGTTGTTCAATAGCTCATTTTAAAGGAAATTAATTGGTAATGAACAAGATCAAAACACACTATATGCACTGTGATTGTCAAAAGGGCGTATCAGTAATATCTCAAGAACGGATAAGGGTATAATTTAAAAGATAGATAAGATAAAAACAGGGGTGGACACAGAGTTTATGTTTGGAGTAGACAACAAAACTTTGGTCCCTTTGTCCACCATCAATAATAATTGCCCCTCTACTCCTGCAACTAATACAAATTTTGACCTTCTAGTGAGGGTATGCGAACCCATTTGCTCACCCTGGATCTGCCTCTGAATAATAAGACAAGAAGTATATTCATAAGCGAATTGTTGGCCGAATCAACTATTTATTTTGTTTTTGTTTTGAGTTGCTAAGCATCTTAGATGCTTTTAGCTTTTTATATGCATTAGGATACTTTCTGAAAATATAGGTTAGTACCATTAAATGACGAAAATTTTGAATATCAAGTTTTTGACGATTCAATACAAATATTTTATTTTGGGAGCCAACTGTCTTGAATGTTTTAGCTCTATGTGGAGTAGTACTGACGAGGCAGACGGTCAACCTCCTACGGAGGAGCACCCTAAGATAGATGATGATAATGACTTCAACCGCAACAAGCAATCAGGACACCATAGCAAACTCCCTCATGTCATTGACTCTGCTGCGCAGGTATTTAAATAATTGGTAACTCTAGAGTGAATCCCTTTCTTCCCTTATTTTGGCAATAATCTCCCCCCCCCCAAAAAAAAATTGCAGAAAATAAATTTGTAACAGGAGAATAGATTAAATATTTTCTAAGACTAACCCAAAATTGCTTTAGTGCTTGTACGCTTTTTCGTCCTGTGTTTGCCCTTATAATAAGGGTGTCAGGCTAAGTAACATTATTTTCCCGAACAAGACTTCCTACTTTAATCATTTCATTCATTATTTGTTTATTTAATAGCATGTATCAGAGGTGCAGTTGTATATTTTTACCATGCGGAGAAAAGCTTTATTTGAAAGGTTTGTGCTAAAACTGACACTTCAGCAACCACCCCGATGCTCTTTCAGATTTAAAACTGAGGATGCTAGGCGTCCCCCTACCCTGGATAATTTTCACCGTGGAAAATCCTCCTAATTTCCCACGGAAAATTCCTCCCCACCCCCGGATAATTTACCCCCCTCATTTTCCCCTTGGATGATTTTGGATGTTGATTTGAAAGGAAAATAAAGTTTTACTCACCAGTTTAAGTCAGAGGTAACGCTATAGCGTTGCCTGTAGGAAAGAGCCAGAAGGCTTCAATGTACTTTTTTCCCCAGAGGCACTTCATATGGAAGGAATGGTTTTATAGACTTAGGAGGGGGCTCATTTGATTACAAATTAAAAGTTCTAGAACCCTCTCTAAGATTTAAAAGTGATTGGAGGGTGACCAGTCTCCCTTCTCCCACACCCTTGTCTCCCAAAATGAATCTGATCAAAATTTAGAAAAAGCCATCTTGTTCAATATAGTCTAAACATCAAATAATTATGTCTATTGGGACGGCATAAGATTCCACAGGTTTTGAGAGAAATGACGAACACATCAAAACACAGTATGTGCATTTTGGTTATCAAAAGGGCGTATCAGCAATATCGAAGGAACGTCTGTGGGTCTTGAGTTGAAGCTTAGAGTGTATACTGAGGGGGATGTCGAAAAGTGGTTCCCCTTTGCCCTTTTTAGATGCCCTTTCCCTCAAATTAGTAGAAATTTTGAAAAGCGATTTTGTTCAAAATGGAAAAAAGGTCTAATAACTATGATTCCGGGGATATAATGCCCCAAAGCCCCCAGGGCAAGGACTGTAATTTACCCTTTTTCAATTACAGGATTTATCGTTCGGAAAAGGTGGAATGTTTGATTCTGAGTAGGGTGAAACTTCGAAGAATGTTGAGGGGTATTTTTAACTAAATCAAAAGATGCTATGCGCATCCAGATTTTCAAAAAGGTGTATCTGCAATATCTCGAGAACGGTTGAGGGTATTAAGTTTAAACTTTAAGGGCATGTTGAGGGGGATGTTTAAAAATGGCCGGAGGAAAACCAGTCCTCTTCCCGTGCCTTTTTATCTGCAATCTCCCCAAAGACATCTGATAAAAATTTTGGAATAGCCATCTTTTCCAAATAGTTGCAAGTCAAATAACAATGCTTCCAGGAATGACAAAACCTCCCACAGCCCCTGGGGCAAGTATTGTACGCTATATAAATGTACATTGTTTATATATTAGGTTGATTGTTGGGGAAGGGGGCATGTTTGATCCTGAGTCTCCAAAAAGGCTAAGGGATTTAAGGTAAAACCTTTAGAAAATGTTGAGGGGGGTGTCAAACAAAATTAAAACATGCTATGTCCAGGAGGGCTGTTAAAAGGGTACAATAGCAACATCTAAAAAATGGCTAAGGGTATTAAATTGTAATTTTAAAATAATGTTGAGAGGGAATCAAACAGTTCGTGGTAACGAACTGTAAGTAAGGAGCGACCCGGCTCAATGGTAACCGAAACTCTAGGAAATGGAATTTTGATACCAATAGATACATCAAAAGAATCAAAATTAATGTTGATTTCAAATATATAAGTTTCATCAAGTTTAGTCCTACCCATCAAAAGTTACGCAACTCAGAAAATTTGGCTGATTTTCGAAAAAAGGGGAAAAGACCCCCTAAAAGTCATAGAACCTTAATGAAAATCATACCATCATATTCAGCGTATCAAAGAACCCTACTGCAGAGGTTTCAAGCTCCTATCTACAAAAATGTGGAATTTTGCATTTTTTGCCAGAAGAAAGATCACGGATGCGTGTTTATTTATTTTTTTTTATTTTTTTTTTCAAGGGGTGATCGTATCGACCCAGTGGTCGTAGAATATCGTGGGAGGGCTCATTGGAACAGAAATTAAAAGTTCTAGTGCCCTTTTTAAGTGACCAAAAAAATGGAGGGCAACTAGGCCCCCTTGCACGCTCATTTTTTTCCCAAAGTCACCCGATCAAATTTTTGAGATAGCCATTTTGGTCAGCATGGTCGAAAATATGATAACTATGTCTTTTAACTATGTTTTTTTTTTTTACTTAATCCCCCGAAGTCCCTGGGGGGAGGGCTGAAAGTTATGAACTTTACCCAATGTTAACATATAGGCCTAGTATTGGTTATTGGGAAGTATACAAACGTTTTCAGGGGGGATTTTTTCTGATAGTAGGGGGGGGGGGGTGGGTCGGGGGCTATGCGGGAGGATCTTTCCATGAAGGAAGTTTTCATGGGGGAAGGGACATTGCTATGAAGGGGGCGCCGGATTTTCCAGCATTATTTAAAAAAAGATAAGAAATTATATAAAAAAACAAGTTTTTCAACTGAAAGTACGGAGCAACATCAAAACTTAAAACAACAGAAAACATTACGTATATGATTGGGTTCACCCCCTAGTCAATACCTCGCTCTTTAAGCCAACGATTTTTTAGTACTTTCATAAGAGCTATTATTTCTAATTAACGGAATTTGTGATTAAGAGGTCATTTTTAAAGAATTGGCACAAAATTTGAACTCTAGTTTAAAGAGCAAGGTATTGACCAGGGGATGAACCCTCTAATATACGTATTAAAAATACATGAATATAGAAGTTCAATGCGTAAGTTAATTCGTAAGTTACGTATATTTATTACTAATAAAAACGTTCGTAAATAAAATTAAACAAGTTTCGAGAAAGCTATTTAACCAAATAAAAGTAAAACTAATATTCAAATTATGTTTTAATTATCCATGTACG
This sequence comes from Artemia sinica, assembly GCA_027921565.1. Taxonomy (NCBI): domain Eukaryota; kingdom Metazoa; phylum Arthropoda; class Branchiopoda; order Anostraca; family Artemiidae; genus Artemia; species Artemia sinica. The sequence continues at coordinate 56,655,749 of CM051256.1, read as the reverse complement.
GTAAGCTAAAATCAAAACCTGCATTAATTTAAAAACGTTAAAAAATTAAATAAAAAAACGAGTTTTTTAACTGAAAGTAAGGAACGACGTTAAAACTTAAAACGAACAGAAATTATTCCGTATATGAAAGGGGCTGTCCCCTCCTCAACGCCTCGCTCTTTACGCTAAAGTTTGACTTTCTCACAACTCTATTTTTTTAAACAGTAAAAACTTTGACTTTCTCACAACTCTATTTTTTTAAACAGTAAAAACTTTAGCGTAAAGAGTGAGGCGTTGAGGAGGGGATAGCCCCTTTCATATACGGAATAATTTCTGTTCGTTTTAAGTTTTAACGTCGTTCCTTACTTTCAGTTAAAAAAACTTGTTTTTTTTTTTATTTAATTTGAAAAAGGAAGGGAAGGCAGTCAGCCTCCCTACTCTTGTCCTTTTAGATGCTCCTCTTTACACTTGTAAAAATCTTAAAAGTATATGGTCACAAGGTTTAACTGCTATGCCTCCGGGGTTTCAATACCCCCCAAGCCTACGGGGAAGGACTGTAAACTATCTAGTTCGCTCATTCTTAACATGCAGTATATATCATTGGGAAACATAACCTGAATCAACTTGGTCACTCCTAGGAAACTACTACCCCCCCCTCCAGCGCCAATAATTAAGGTGTGTATCAAAAATATACGTAATGAACCAATAATGATTAGACATCAAGTTTCAGAAACCCATTCAATTTTCATGTGAAGGCTCAATGAGGCTTAGAAAATTAGGCCATTAAAGCTACTCTTCTGGGTGTCTTAACCCTTCTCCCTACACAAAGACTCATCACCCCTCCTTAATAATACAGAACATTATATGAAGAAAATCACTTCAGTTACATAAAGCATTAAACTAAAATCCAGAAACATTTTTGTGCAATAAGAAGCAGGGTGTCACCCTGCAGCGCCCTTATGGACATTACCCACATTTTTCTACAGAAAAATCCTGCCAGACAATTTTATTCCCACTGAAAATTTCCCGCTGACAGTTCCTCCGTAATGTTCTCTACATATGTAAAGTTTTGCATCCAAAAATAAAAAAAGCCAAGTAAAAAGAATTCTATAGATGAATTCAGGAAAATTCTTCCCTGACATTACTCTCCCCACTGAAAAATCTCCCCCACGAAATCCCCCCTCAGAAAATTCTCCTGTAAAAAAATCCGTATATTTCCCAATAACTAATACTTTCTATAAACAACGGACAAACTGTAAAACTTACAGCCCTTTTGCTAGGGTTCATCAATTGTGATGAACCAAATGGCTAACTCAAAACTTCATTCGGATGTCTTTGGGGAAAAGGGGGGGCATTGGAGGCAGCTAGTTGCCCTCAATTCTGATTGGATCGAATCAGGGGTAGCTAAACCTCGGTATTCTTAAAATCTCGTTGCGAACAAGTCTCTATTTTTTGCCACCCTATAGTAACGGTTTCAGCAAGAAATAATAATAATTTTACACCCCTTGTAGAGGGCTTACCATCACGCCATATTCGTAACTTTAGTGTGATTCCTAAGTACTAATTAGTAATTGTTATCCCCAGTTTTTGATATCTTTAAATTTCTTTGGAACTGAATATTGGTATTGGTATCCCCGGTTTTTGAATCTTTAGATTTCTTAGGAACTGAAATTAGTATGCTGTTGCCCAGAGGCATTGGCAACGCAGTAGTGCTGCTCAATTGAAGAGCGAAGCGGGCTCTATGTATCACTTACATTTTGTTTTTCATTATTTTCTTTCTTTTCATCAAGCCACTACGCATCGAAGGCTTTGTCGTAGAAACCTCGGGGGGGGGGGCTCATTTGATTGAAAATTCAAAGTTCTAGTACCTTTTTAAGAGTTAAAAGTGACTAGAAGGCAGCCAGTCCCCCTTCCATGCCCCTTATTGCCGCCCTACCCCCAAAGACGTTCGATCAAAACTTTGGGATAACCATTTTGTTCAGTATAGTGGCAAGTTCCAATAATTCTGCCTCTGAGGATGACATAACCTCCCCACTGCCCTTGGGGTAAGTTCTGTAGGTTATACAATTTGCACATTGTCTACACAGTGTTTAACCCTTGGTCTCCAAAAAGGCTAAGACGTTCAGGTGAAAGATGAAAGGGAGAGCTTTCAGGGAATGTTGAGGGGAGAAATAAAAATCACTATGTGCATGCCGGTTGTCAAAAGAGCGTATGAGCAATATCTTAGAAATGGATCAGGATATTAAGTTCAAACTTTCGAACCATGATGAGGGGAGATTCAACTGATCAAAAATATATGCATGCTACTACTACTACTACTACTGATACTACTGCTACTGCTACTACTTCTACTAATACTACTACCTGTACTATTATTACTACTACTATTACTACTATTACTAATACAACTACTAAGGTCAAAGGGATTATGAAGGGCCGATCAGCAATATCTCAGGAACGGTTTAGAGCATAAGTTTAAACTTACAGGGTATGCTGAGGAGGGTGAACTTATACTCTTCTACTAGGGGTAAGGGAAATAATTTGATATTGTAGCAAATGTTGAACTAAATTAAAACACACTGTGTTTATGCTGGTTGTCAAAAGGACGCAACAATATCTTAGGAACGACTTAGAGTGTTAAACGGAGAAAGGTAGTACTTCGAGCATTTATACATTATGAAAGATAGGTATTGTGACCAGTGCTCCTATTGGACGTACGCCAATAGTTTTGTTGATGACCTGTAAAATGACCATTTTCTTCTCTTGAGTAGACCTCTCACGCTACCGCCATCTTTTTCTTTTTGAAGAATAATTTCTTTTTTAATGACTTTAAAAAAAAAAAAAAAAATTATCTTCCCCTTCTCTATTTTCTTAATAAGATCAGCCCATTCAACTAAAATAAAATTTAGACTTGCCGGGAAATGCACTTATGCCGACCACACTACAACAACAGCCAAGGTGAAATTTAGTAACTTTCTTTGAAAAAATACAACATTATTAATTCGAATCCACAAAATCAGTTAATATAACTTATCGAGTGTATAATTCGTTATTTTAAAGTATCAAACAGTTCGTGGTAACGAACTGTAAGTAAGGAGCAACCCGGCTCAATAATAACCGAAACCTAAAAAACGGAGTTTTGATACCAATAGATACATCAAAAGAATCAAATGTTTATGATGATTTCAAATATATAAGTTTCATCAAGTTTAATCTTACCCATCAAAAGTTACGCGCCTGAGAAAATTTGTCTTATTTTTGAAAAAGGGGGAAACAATCCCTAAAAGTCATAGAACTTTAATGAAAATCACACCATCAGATTCAGCAAATCAGAGAACCCTGATATAGAAGTTTCAAATTTGTGCTTTTTGCCAGAAGAAAGATCATGGATGAGTGTTTATTTGTTTGTTGTTTTTTTTCCCAGGGGTGATCGTATCGATCCAGTGGTCCTAGAATATCGTGAGAGTGCTCATTCGAACAAAAAATAAAAGTTCTAGTGCCTTTTTTAAGTGACCAAAAAATTGGAAGGCAACTTGCCCCCTCCCACGTTCATTTTCCACCCGAAGTCACCCAATCAAAATTATGAGATAGCCATTTTGTTCAGCATAGTCGAAAATCTAATAAATATGTCTTTGAGGATAACTTAATGCCCCACAGTTCCCGGGGCAGGGGCTGCAAGTTATGAACTTTGCCCATTGTTTACATAATTATAGTATTGGTTAATGGGAAGTATACAGATGATTTCAGTAGGGATTTTTTTCTGGTGGGGGGGGTAGGAGGAGGTACTACGGGAAGGATCTTTCTATGGAGGATGTTTCCTTGGGGGAAACATCTATGAAGAGGGCTTTGGATTTCCCAGCATTATTTAAAAAAGAAACGATCTGAAATTAAATAAAAAAAACAAGTTTTTTTCGACTGAAAGTAAGGAGCAACATCAAAATTTAAAACGAACAGAAATTATTATGTATATGACGGGTTTCATCCCCTAGTCAATGCATCGCTCTTTACCCTAACGTTTTATTAGTACTTTCAAAAAAGCTATCTATTCTAATTAACCGGCCTTTGGGATTCAAGGGTTTGTGATTTGAACAAAATTCGAACTTTAGTGTAAAGAGTGAGGTATTGACTAGGGGGGCGAACTCCCTAATATACGTAATAAAAAACATACGAATATAGAAGTTCGTTACGTAAGTTAATTCGTAAGTTACGTCAGAACAAAATTTCGAGAAAGCCATTTAGCCAAAACAAGTAAAATTAGTATGCAATTTCGTTTTAATTATTCATGTACGGTGAGCCAAAATCAAAGCTGCATTAATTCAAAAACGTTCATAAATTAAATAAAAAATAAAATTTTTTTTAATTGAAAGTAAGGAGCGACACTAAAACTTAAAACGAACAGAGATTATTTCGTATATGAAAGGGGCGGTCCCCTCCTCAACGCCTCGCTCTTTATGCTAAAGTTTGACTCTGTCTCACTACTTCATTTTTTAAAACAATAAAAAACTTTAGCGTAAAGAGCGAGGCGTTGAGGAAGGAACCCTTTCATATACGGAACATTCTCTGTTAGTTTTAAGTTTTAATGTCGCTCCTTACTTTCAGTTATAAAAACTTGGTTTTTTTTTATTTGATTCAGGAAGACGGCACTATACAGGTAATGCAATACTATCTTTGAAAAAAAAAATACAACATCACTAATCCTAATCCAGAAAACCAGTAGTATAACCTGTAAAGTCTATGATTCATTTCTTTGTAGTATCAAACAATTCGTGGTAGCGAACTGTAAGTAAGCAGCGACTCGTCTGAATAGTAACCGGAACTCTCCAAAAAAAGAATTTTGATATCAAAAGATCCATCAAAAGAATTGGCTTATCATGTTGATTCCAAATATTAAGATTCATTAAGTTTAGTGTAACCCAGCAAAAGCTACGAGCCTGAAAAAATTTGCCTGATTTTCAAAAAAGAAGGAATGCCCCAAAAAAGGAAAAGTGGTTTCAATGAAAATCATAACATTAGATTCAGCCCATTTAGAGAACCTTATTTTAGAGGTTTCAAGCTTCTATCTACAAAAATGTGGATTCTTCCCAGAGGAAAGGTCATCAATGTTTTTTATTTTTTTATGTATTTATTTTTTGTATTTCCTAGGGCTGATTGGTCCCAGGAGATCAAATACGGCTCATCCAAACGGAAATTAAAAGTTTTAGTACCCCTTTTAAGTGACAAGAAAAAATTGTGCCAAGGAAAAGTGGTGTTTTCTGCCATTTTATGGCACCAAACGGCGGTTTTGCCCCGAAGAGGACCAAGTTGCTATCCAATGAAAATTCTCAAAAAACTATATATTGAGTTTCTCAGATGCAGAGAGAGTAATCCTGCACGGTGGCACATTCGTTCCTTAAAAGTGACGTAGTCCGTACAAGGTAAATAGTTAATACAGAAATTTATGTTAATGCTTGAATTTGAGTGATGCCTCCATTCTTTGCAGGTAAATGTCTCGGACAATTGTTTTAAAGTTTTATTTAACTGAACTGATTTACTTTATATTTCATAAAATTATACATAGTGATGTGTAAATGAGCATCAGTTATTATGAAATAAGGGCAGTTGGTCATTTTACATATAGGGGAGGGGGAAGCTGCAACAAGGGCAGTTGGTCATTTTATATATGGGGGGGGGGAGCTGACGCCTCAAAGAATGTATTTTGATGCTTAAATATGAAAACGCTCTTTGAGCGTTCAGATAAACGTGGAATGAGTTTTTTTGTGGTGGAAGGAGGAAATTATGTCTAATCCCTCTTGATTCGAGGAAATGTTTCTGGTCTACGCCTTAAATTATTGGTGACAGGGAAAGGGGGTAATAATACCCGACCCATTCCGAAACCTATTTCTATGCAGCATAAAGTATTACATTCACATGGTTACCGGCACAGAGGTGGAAAAAGCGAGGCGGGCAACATGACCCTCACCAGGAATGATTTTTTTTAGAGGGGGGACTGCCAAGTATATCAGGAGTTTTGTTTCAGTAATATTTCTCCTTTTCTATGTATACAGAATTTTTCAATGTATTTAAACATACGTATAGAATGTATTTAAGCATCCGAGAAATATTACAGGGGCTGCGATGGCTTCAACCGCGTAGAACATCAGAATTCGCGCGAAATTTCCATCGAAATGAAAAATAACACCCCTCTCCGTCCACCTGAAATTGACTAGTAAAAATGTCCGTGTTAAAGACTTCTTTAACAAGACTACTATTCATCGAAAATTGGGCGAAATATTCAAGTATTGTCCAAAATATTAATTGCAATTCCACATTTTAATTCTGAAGAAGAAAAACTGAAAAAGTGGGACGCTACCAGTCAATTTACAATTATTGATATATGCAATTTAACACAAAGAATTTGGGGGTTTTGGGGCTGGTACCCCATATCATATCTTGGTTAAACCTGGGGATTATTTGAAAAGTGATCAGGAATTGAATTAAAAAACCAAGTTTTTTTGTCATCTGAAAGTAAGAAGCGACATTAAAATTTCAAACGAACAGAAATTATTCCGTATATGCACCGGGCTGCCAATGGTGTGACAAAAAGTTTGACTTTTTGCCCAATTTCTCTAAGAACGACTGCTGAAACACAAGGGCCGTTGAATTAGAATTAAGAGCTTCTTTAAGCATTCAAATACTTTAACCTAACGAGCAAGGGGTGGGAGGTGGAAACCCCCCTCATATAAGGAATTATCTATGTTCGTATTGAGTTTTAATGCTCTTCCTCATTTTCAGTTGAATATTGCTCGTTTTTTCATTAATCGCTATGTTAAAAGACTTTGTATCCAAAATCTCCAATCGTACATTTATAATGCTTTGACATATTTAGCATCACAAGTTGTCTTCTTACTGTTCTTTGGAAATAACTACTTTTCTGTAGTGAAATTCTAATGCTAGTATTCTAATGCTAGTAATGCTAGATTCAAGAAAAGAAAATGCATATATTGCTTTGCAAATATGTTAGGGGCGTTTTAATTTGAAAGGCTTCCTCACTATCTTCAGTATTGATTCCTTTCTTTTAGGAATATTTTCAGCTATGGCCTTTTTATAATCATTAATTAAAAAACTTTTTCCACAAATAAGTTTTTCAAAGAAAAGTAAAGAACTCCAATAAACCAAAAATGGGTAAAAAATAAAATCAAATAATCTACCAAGCCTGAAACTACCACAAATCAGCATCGATAAATAATGAAACCCAAAACGAATAGAAATTACAATAAATAACCGAGTCAAACTCAAAACGAGCAGAAATTAACACGAGTAGGGCTCAAAACTCCTATGCCTTCCCAAGGCCAGAACATAATTTGCACTTCACTGAAAAAATATAAATGTTTTTACTTTCATAACTTTAATAAATCAAATAATATTAATATTTTGATTACTAAATATCAGTATATGTATATTAAACTGACAATTCACATTCATTTGTATTTTTTCAGTAAAGTGCAAATGGAAAAAGGGAAAAAGGGAGTGTCCTCCTCACATATTTTCACATATTTTCTATTCCAATTTCCAATCAAATGACCCCTTTTCCAAGTTTCTACGACAACTCCTTCAATACGAAGTGCCCTGGTATGAAAAAAAAAATAATACATTGGGCCAACATCGTTCTTTACTTAGGCAGCGCAATTGCGCTGCCTACGATAGGTAGCGCAATCGCGCTGCCTAAGTAAAGAACGATGTTGGCACAATGTATTTTTTTTTGTTTGTTTTCCATATCAGGGCACTTCGTATCGAAGGAGTGGTCGTAAAAACTTCGAAAAGGGCTAATTCGATTGGAAATTGGAGTGGTTAGTGCCATTTTTAATACTCGTAAGTGATTGGAAGGCAAATAACACACTTCCACGCCCACCATTTCCCTAATTACATCCAATCAAAATTTTGAGATAGCCATTTTGTTCAGCGTAGTTGATTTAAAGATAGAAAATATGTTTTTGAGAAGGACACTCCCTTCAACCCTCAGGACAAGGGTTTTAAGGTATGCCCTGGGGGCATATAAGAACGATGTTGGCACAATGTATTATTTATTATTTTTCCCTTTAGACCAGTTCACTTCGTATCGAAGAAGTTGTCGTAGAAACTTCGAAAAGGGATCATTCAATTGGAAATTGGAGTGGCTTTTGCCCTTTTTAATAGTCGAAAGTGATTGGAAGGCAACTAACTCCCCTTTCACGCCCGCCATTTCCCGAAACACATTCAATCAAAATTTTGGAATAGGCATTTTGTTCAGCGTAGTTTATTTCCACATAGAAATTATGGTTTTGAGGACTACAGTCCCCCACAGCCCTCAGGGCAAGGGTTGTAAGTTATGCCCTGGGGGCCTATAAGGTTTTTATAGAAAGCGTTGTCGTATAAACCTAAAAAAAGGCTCATTCGATTGGAAATTCAAAGGGCTAGTACCCTTTTTAATAGTTGAAAGCGATTGGAGGGCAACTAACCCCCCTCTCACGTCCGCCTTTTCCCCAAACAAAATTTTTACATAGCCATTTTATTGAACGTAGTTGAAAGTTTTGGAAATTAGGTCTTTAAGGATGACAGCCCCTCCCCCTCACAGCCCTAAGGGCAAGGGTTGTAAGTTATGCCTTGGGGGCATATAAGGTGTTTATAGAAAGCGATCTTGTAGAAACTTCAAAAACGGCCCTTTGAATTTGACATTGAAAGGGCTAATGCCCTTTTAATAGTCGAAAATGATTGAAGGGCAACTAACCTGCCTTTCATGCTCACCATTTTCCCAAACACATACAATCAAAATTTTGAGATATCCATTTTGTTCATCGTAGTTGAAAGTTCTGGAAATTAGGTCTTTTAGGATGATAACCCCCTCAGAGCCCTCAGTACAAGGATTGTAAGTTATGCCCTGGGGCATATAAGTTTTATATAGAAAGCTGTTGGTAGAAATTTAAAAAAGTTCTCATTTGATTGGAAATTGAAGTTGCCGTTTTTAATAGTCGAACGTGAGTGGAGAGTAATTAACCCCCGTCTCACGCCCACCATTTCCCCAAAAACATTCAATCAAAGTTTAGAGATAATCATTTTGTTCAACGTAGTTGAAAGTTCTGGAAATTATGTATTTAAGGATGACAAACTCCCCAGAGCCCCCAGGGCAAAGGTTGTAAGTTATGCCCTGGGGGCATATAAGGCTCTTATAGATAGATTTGTCGTAAAAACTTCAAAAGGGGCTCATTCAATTAAAAATTGAGAGAGCTAGTGCCCTTTTTAATAGTCGAAAGTGATTGGAGGGTAACTAACCCCTCTCACGCCCACCATTCCTCCGATCACATCCAATCAAAATTTTCAGATAACCATTTTGTTCAACGTAGTAGAAAGCTATGGAAACTAGGTCTTTGAGGATGACACCCCCCCCAAAGCCCTCAGAGCAAGGGTTGTAAGTTATAAGCTGGGGCATTTATTGAAAGCGTTGTCGTAGAAACTTCAAAAGGGCTCATTTGATTGGAAATTGAAAGGGCTAATGCCTTTTTTAATAGTTGAAAGTGATTGGAGAGCGACTAACGCCCCTCTCACGCCCACCATTTCCCCAAACACATCCAATCAAAATTTTAAGATAGCCATTTTATTTAACGTAGTTGAAAGTTCTGGAAATTAGGTCTTAGAGGATTATAATCGCCCTAACAGCCCTTAGGGTATGGGTTGTATTTTATGCCCTGGGGGTATATAAGGTGTTTATAGAAAGCATTGTCGTAGAAACTCCAAAAGGGCTCATTTGATTGGAAATCGAAAGGCCTAGTGCCCTTTTTAATAGTCGAAAGTGATTGGAAGGCTTGACATTTTTATAGTAAAGATCGGTGTGGGTATAATGTATCATTTGTTGTTGTTGTTGTTGTTGTTTAGACCAGGGCACTTCGTATCGAAGGATTTGTCGTAGGAACTTCGATAAGGACTCATTCGATTGAAAATAGAAAGGGTTGATGCCCTTTTTAATAGTTGAAAGTGATTGGAGGGCAACTAATCCTCCTCCCACGCCAACTCTTCTATTTGCCAATTATGTTTAAAAATTAAATGTTGCCTTAAGATTAAATCAAAATGCACTGTGTTAATGCTAATTCCCAATAATGCATCTCAGCAGTATCCCAAGAACGACTGAGGGTATTATGTTCAAACTTTCGGGGCTACTTTTGCTCTTAAAATTTAACCAAATCAAAATAGCGTAAGTGTATCCAAGCTATCAAAGTAAGTAATTAGATTTTTTTGGGAATTATATCAAGTTTTCCATTTCAGGTCAACTAGAGGAGGTATGAAACTAAATTAAACACTACTATTTGTGTCCAGATTTTTAAAAGGTTGTATGTTTTTAAAAAAATGCTGAAAATTTTTCTCCAGCATACAAATAGCAAGCGAAACTGTAAAGTCTTAAAAAAACGAAAAGATTTAAATAATTATTTTCTTTTTCCCTGAAAAGACTATGTCAATATAAAACGAACAGAAATTAATTAAAAAAGACTTTTTCCACAAAATAAGTTTTTCAAAGAAAAGCAAAGAACTCCATTAAACAAAAATGAGCAAAAATAAAATCAAATAATCTACCAAGCGTGAAACTACCTCAAATCAGCATTGATAAATAAGTGAAACCCAATACGAATAGAAATTACAATAAATAACCGAGTCAAACTCAAAACGAGCAGAAATTAACATAAGCTGGGCTCAAAACCCCTATGCCTTCCCAAGGTCAGAACATAATTTGCACTTTGCTGAAAAAAAAAAATACAAATGAATGTGCATTGTCAGTTTAATATACATATACTGATATTTAGTAATCAAAATGTTAATATTATTTGATCTATTAAAGTTATAAAAGTAAAAAAAAATTATATTTTTTTCAGGAAAGTGCAAATTATTCATCGATGCTGATTTGTGGTAGTTTCACGCTTGGTAGATTATTTGATTTTATTTTTGCTCATTTTTGTTTAATGGAGTTCTTTACTTTTCTTTGAAAAACTTATTTTGTGGAAAAAGTTTTTTTAATTAATACTAAAAAAGTGTCCCAACACAAGATTGTATACATCTGTTATTACGTTACATAAGTGGCTGGAAGAACTTGAGTTGTTGCAAAGGATCGCTATTTTTATTAATGGAGGTTATCCAGAATCTTACCTCACAGGGGTCCAAATTTCATGGAGGAAGTGATTTGACTAACTAAAGAGTCTCAATGGAGCCATTAAATGTTTATAAAATATAAATTTTTACACTATTGTCTAGGTTTTAGAGGGAAAAGGTCTTAATAATGCACAGTAATTGGCGTCATTAGGATAAATGTAAAGAAGCTGCAGTGTCTATTACAAAATTTTGATTTTATTTGTCATGGTAACTTTATATATAAAGCGGTTTAAACAAATGAGATCATATGCATCTTTGCAATATTTATTGTTTGCGATTGCCAATTTACACTATTTTTATAAATGTTGATTTTTTTTTTTTGCAGCAGCGGTTATTTGGAATTTCGATCAGCCCACAGGTATACCCTGATACAAAGTTAAATACAAAATATAAAACTAGTAGAGTACTCTAAATAATTTTCTTAGGATAGTCAAATCCTGTGTGCTGCAACAATTAATTTTTATTTTTACTTTTTTCAAACATTTAGTGTAAGAATGAAGGTGGCTAGTGTCTGCTTTATTTTTTTTTCCAAGAATTTTGAGCTTCCTGTGACTTCTTTGTGATTGTTCGTGGCTCACTAGCCTTTTGTAGTAGGAATTAAATCATTTCTATGATTTGATCAACGAAAAATAAAAATAGAGTTTGCGGCACTGTACCTCTCCGTATAATATAGCAATTCAAAGCTTATTTTGATATCTTAGTGCGTTAATGACTTGAGTTCTTTATTTTTAAATTTTTAGTCTTCTAAATATTTAGCAAAAATACTCTTAAGTATTAGATTATATTCACTAAAACACCGTTATATAATATTTAAATTTCTTTGTTTTACTTGTTTTATTTTCTCTGCAAATGTACCTAGTTTGTCATTACAACAATGAAACGGCTCATGGTAGTGAATTTTAAGTAATGAGCGACAAGTTAATAGTAACCGAACCAATAAAAGACAATTAACTGCAAGTAAGGAGTGACTTGGCTCAGTGGTAACCAAAACTCTAAAAACCGAATTTTTATATCAATAGATAGATCAAAAGAATCAGCTTATTATATTTATTCCAAATATGTAAAAGTCATCAAGTTTAGCTTTACGCATCAAAAGTTAATAGCCTTAGAAAATTTGCCTTATTTTTGAAATAGTGGGAGAAACACCCCATAAAATTCAAGAAATCTTAATGAAAATCACATCTTCAAATTCAGCCTATCAGTAAACCCTAGTGCGGTGGTTTTAAGCTCATATCTAAAAAAAAATACTTTTTTTTTGAGGAGAAAGGTCACGGATGCGAGTTCCTTTTATATTTCCTAGAAAAACCAATAATCCTAGAAATTCAGGAGAAGGCTCATTAGAAATAAAAGTTATAATGCCTTTTTAAGTAGCCAAAAATATTGTGCAACAGCAAAGTGAGATTTTCAGCCACCTGATCTCATAATAAATTATGAGATATGTTTAAAGAAGTTTTGAAAGTCACCGAGAGGAGAGGAGGTGAAAAAAAAAAAAAAAAAAAAAAAAAAAAAAGACGGCCAAGTTGACATTTAAAAACTATCTAAGAGCTATATTTTGAGCTGACCAGCTTCAGAGTTAATAATGCCACTTGGTGACATTTGTTCCTAGAGAGTCACTCAGTCTGTACAAAAAAATGTTTAATGTAAACATTCAGTTTAAAGCTTCATTTAAATAAGCTGGTTCACTTGATATTTGATAATATAACGTACACTGCTATATAATTGTGTATCAGCTATTATAGAGAAGGTTTGCTGAGTCACTGTTTAGTGTGGAGGATGGAGGTGTGCTTGATGCCTAAGAATAACATTTTTGAACCCATGTTTTCCAGAGATCCAAGAGAGTTCAGACAAATATATAAGACTTTAAGATGTTCTGAGGGGGTATTTTGGGGAATCTCCCTTCATTTGGAATAAGTCTGAATATAGGTGCTTTGGGGTAATAGCTTCTCTTTCGATGCAGAAGAATATTTTCTTTGTAGCATAAAAGATTACATTCACATGTATGCCTGCACTAAAGGTAGAGAGGTGGGGGTGAGGACCATTGGGGATCATGAGCACCGCCTGGGAATTTCCCAGGAGAGAGGAGATGAGTATTGCCAGGAAATTCATTTTCATCGACGTTTAAATGAAACATAGGATTTTATATTAACTTTTTTATCTTCTAAACTGTTCATTGTAACGAACTGCAAGTAAAAAGAAAATTGTGGTAATAGTAACCAAAATTAAAAAAAAGGAGGTTTGATAACAGTACATGTGGTAATTCCAAATAAATAACACTTATCAGTGGAAAGCTACCCAACGATAGCTAAAAGCCCGAGAAATTTGCCGTATTTTCGAAAAAGGAGCTTCTAAGACTAAAGCTCATTTGGAGGAGCAGCAAACGTATTCTGGCACTGAGGCTACGTTTCTTTAGTATCAGTGTACTCTCCATGCTTCTCTGCACTATGGAGTCAGTTTGGAGATGTTAAACTTATAATTTGTACTAAACAAAGCTCAAAAATTCACTTTTCGGAAAAACAAAATGTACCATACACCAAAACTCGTAGCGTGTGTTGCGCTACGCGCAAAACGCGCATCTCATTTCGAATGGCACTCTCAGGGCACTCAGGACACCTGGTGTTTTTCCGTAGACATGTCAGTTTTGCAATGAGTTTAAACTATATACAAAAAAAATCGGCTTATTATGCTGATTCCAAATATATTAGTTTTATTATGTTTAGTGTTACATATCAAAGGCTACGCGCCTGAAAATTGTGCCTTACTTACCAAACAGGAGAAAACCCCCTTAAAAGTCAAAGAATCTTAATGAAAATCATACTAACAGATTCAGCGTATCAGAGAACCCTACTGTAGCGGTTTCAAGCTCATATCTGCATAAATGTGGAATTTTATATTTTTGGCGAAAAGTAGGATCACGGATGCGTATTTTTTTATTTTTTTTTCTTTCCTTTTTTCTTCACTGAGAAGTTTGACTGTTTGTCCCAATTTTTCAAGAACGACTCCTGAAACACAAGGGCTGTTTAATTAAAATAGGAAGCTTTTTCAAAAGTGCTAAAAGCTTAAGCATAATCGGGTGATCGTATAGAATTTTTTTTTCAATTTTTCTTTAATTTTTCATATACGTTGAGCCACATTGGAACCTGCATTAGTTGAAGAACGTTCATAAATTAAATAATAAAAACAAGTTTTTTTTTAACTGGAATTAAGGATCAACATTAAAACTTAAAACGAACAGAAATTATTCCGTGTATGAAAGGGGTTGTTCCCTCCTCAACGCCCTGCTCTTTACGCCTTGTCAGAACTCTATTTTTTAAAGCAATTAAAAACTTTAACGTAAAGAGTGGGGCATTGAAGAGGGGACAGCCCCTTCCATATACGGAATACTTTCCGTTCGTTTTAAGGTTTAATGTCGCTCCTTATTTTCAGTTAAAAAAAATATATTTTTTTATTCATTACATATAAAGAACTGATTTTTTGGCATTTTCAATTACATAAAATTCATCAAGTTTAATATTACTTATTAAAAGCTACTAGTCTGAGAAAATCTGTGTAATTTTTTAAAAAAAGGAGGAAAACGCACTCAAAAGTGCTTTTCCATCAAATTCAGCCTATCAGTAAATCCTAGTGCGGTGGTTTTAAGCTCATATCTCCCCCAAAAAAACTTTTTTTTTGAGGAGATTGGTCACGGATGCGAGTTCCTTTTACGTTTTCCCCCGTGAGTGACCGTATTTAACCAATAATCCTTGAAATTCAGGAGAAGGCTCATTAGAAATAAAAGTTATAATGCCTTTTTAAGTAGCCAAAAAGATTGGGCAACAGCAAAGTGGGATTTTCAGCCACCTGGTCTAAAAAAACTACAATTTTGCCCCAAAGACGGCCAAGTTGACATTTAAAACCATCTAAGAGCTATATTTTGAGCTGACCATCTTCAGAGTTAACAATGCCACTTTATTCCCAGAAGTGACATTTATTCCTAGAGAGTCACTCAGTCTATACAAAAAAATGGTTAATGTAGACATTCAGTTTAAAGCTTCATTTAAATAAGCTGATTCACTTGATGTTTGATAAAATAACGTACACTGCTATATAATTGTGTATCAGCTATTATAGAGAAGGTTTGCTGAGTCACTGTTTAATGTGGAGGATGGAGGTGTGCTTGATGCCTAAGAATGACATTTTTGAACCCATGTTTTCCAGAGATCTAAGAGAGTTCAAATATATAAGACTTTAAGATGTTCTGAGGGAGTATTTTGGGGAATCTCCCTTCATTTGGAATAAGTCTGAATATAGGTGCTTTGGGGTAATAGCTTGTCTTTCGATGCAGAATAATATTTTCTTTGTAGCATAAAAGATACAGCCTATCAGTAAATACTAGTGCGGTGGTTTTAAGCTCATATCTCCAAAAAAAAACTTTTTTTTTTAGGAGAACGGTCATGGACGCGAGTTTCTTTTATTTCCTTTACCAGTTCCTTTTGAGGAGCAGCAAACGTATTCTGGGACTGGGGCTACGTTTCTTTAGTAGCAGTGTACTCTCCATACTTCTCTGCACTATGGAGTCAGTTTGGAGATGTTAAACTTATAATTTGTACTAAACAAAGCTCTAAAATTCACTTTCCGGAAAAAAATGTACCAGACACCAAAACTTGTAGCGTGTGTTGTGCTACGCGCAAAACGCGCATCTCCCTTCGAGTGGCATTCTCAGGACACTCGGGACACTTGGTGTTTTTCCATAGACATGTCAGTTTTGCAATGGGTTTAACTATTTGGAATATTGGGGTGCTCTCAAAAGGAGACATAGGCACTTGTAACTTAACCTACGTATGTCTATTTTCTTCAGGACCGAAGAGTATCTAAAAAGGAGAAATATATCGTCAACGTAATACATAATACTCTAATCATTTTTCTCTTTTTCATCAAACGAACTGTTGGATAGTCTTTACGAAAAAGAACACACTCATTCTTATAGCTTCGTGTGACTCCGTAAGGGTGCAAAGAAGTATATTATTTGGGCGTATATATTTTGATCAGACCTGCATAACCCGGATCTGAAAAATCTGAGCTACTTCGAGGTATTCGGCTTGGTTTTATTGGATCATTAGAAATATTCACCACAAATCTATCTGCATAAATTTTATTGAACTTTTAAGGTTGCATAGCCATAGTTGCAATTGTTACCCATAGCAAATGAAATATTCCTGACTTATCAAGAGTAATATATAAATAATTAGTAGAGTTAGTCACTTCATATTTAATTGTTACCAATGGGTCAAATCTTAAGCATACTTCAAAAAGCCTACCTTAACGATGGAATTAAATGGGCCTCGCCTTTAGGATGTTAAAGGTGATGCCAACTTTCTGAAACGAATAGTTGAAAACGAACGTTCGCACAAAACCCATAGAGTCCCTTTAGATCACAAAAGAATAGAGAGAAAAGTTGCGAGGCATCTGTATTTTTGCAACAATGAACATTGAGTCCTAACCCTGGTCATCGAGAAAAAATGCTGAATTTTGGAGCAAAGAAACTTAATTTGTACCAGTTCGGAAAACTTGTATTGAATATCCGACTTAAAGAAAAAGTTGTACAGATGTACAGGCCGGAGGAAAATACACTGAATCTGGTATAATTGTACCACCCATCTCAACACTGTATTTTGACTGCTGGAAAATGAACAAGCAGCTCGAACAGAGAATTCTTGCAATCGAAAATTTGTGCCTGAGGGGAATTTTAAATGTAAGCTGGTAATAGAGACTTAGTAACTCTGAAATCCGTGGTAGAACGAGCCAGCATTTCTATCGTTTTAAAGAAGAAGAGGAAGATATAATTAGGACATGTACTCGGCATGAAAGAATACTGCCTTCCTTGGACAGTCTACGATTGTAAGCCAGGCATCATAAGAAAATGACGTTGTCCAGAGAACACCTTTGCGACGAACTTTTGACCGAGATCTGAGGATGGCTGAGATCCCGTTATTACCTAAATAGGAACATGTCACCACTACAGCACCACTTCGGGATGAGTGGAGAGACTTTGTCGACACCTTATGCCCCACCAATCGCTCCGTAGGAACTAAGGTCTAAGGTAAGGTTGAAAAAGAAGGAAAACCTCAAAAAGAAGAGTATATTCCGATGAAAATTAGTCCCTCTAAGTAAGCATATCAGTGAACTAAATTGAAGAAGTTTCAAGCCTGTTTATACAGAAATGTGATTAAATGGTTGTTGGAAGCTTTGGCCCCTTTTGTATCAGAAAAATGCCTTTTTTTTTTTATAAATTTAACTTCATTTATCTTCATTTGCAATATCTAAACCCCGGGATAAGCTTTTATTACGAGGACGTCTGGAATGAATCCACTAATTAGCTAATCAAACAGTTCGTGGTAACGAACTGTAAGTAAGGAGCGACCCGGCTCAATAGTAACCGAAACTCTAAAAGCGGAATTAGTTTAGTCTTACCATCAGATTCAGCGTATCAGAGAACCCTACTAGAGGTTTCAAGCTCCTATCTGCAAAAATGTGGAATTTTGTATTTTTTTGCAAGAAGAAAGATCACGGATGCGTGTTTGTTTGTTTTCTTTTTTTTTTTTTTTTTTTTTTATTTGCCCAGGGATGATCGTATCGATCCAGTAGTCCTAGAATATCGTGAGAGGGCTCATTCGAACGGAAATTAAAAGTTCTAGTACCCTTTTTAAGCGATCAAAAAATTGGAAGGCACCTTGGCCCCCTCCCACGCTCATTTTTTTCCCAAAGTCTCCCAATCAAAATTTTTCGAGATAGCCATTTTGTTCAGCATAGTCGAAAATCTATTTAATATGTCTTTGAGGATGACTTAATCACCCGCTGTTCCCGCGGGAAGGGCTGCAAGTTATAAACTTTGCCCATTGTTCACATATAGGCCTAGTATTGGTTATTGGGAAGTATACAGGTGTTTTCAGGAGGACTTTTTTTCTAGTGGGGGGTCGGGGTCAGAGTCAGGGTTACGGGGGAGGACCTTTCCATGGAGGATATTTCTTTGGGGGAAGGAACATTTCTATGAAGGGGGCGCCAGATTTCCCAGCATTATTTAACTAACGATCAGAAATTAAATAAAAAAAACAAGTTTTTTTCAAATGAAAGTAAGAAGCAACGTTAAAACTTAAAACGAAGAGAAATTATTACGTATATGAGGGGATTTGCCCCCTAGTCAATGCGTCGCTCTTTACGCTAAAGTTTTTTTTAGTACTTTCAAAAGAGCTATCTATTCTAATTAACCGGCCTTTGCGATTGTGATTCGAACAAAGTTAGAAGTTTAGCTTAAAGAGCGAGGTATTGACTAGGGAGCGAACTCCCTAATATACGTAATAAAACATACGAATATAGAAATTCGTTACGTAAGTTAATTCGTAAATTACGTCAGAACAAAATTTCGAGAAAGCCAATTAGCCAAAAAAATGAAAATTTATATGCGAATTTCATTCTAATTATTCATGTACGGTGAGCCAAAATCAAAGTTGCATTAATTCAAAAACGTTCAGAAATTATCTAAAAAAAAAGTTTTTTTTTTAACTGAAAGTAAGGAGCGACATTAAAACTTAAAACGAACAGAAATTATTCCATATATGAAAGGGGCTGTCTCCTCCTCAACGCCTCGCTCTTTACGCTAAAGTTTGACTCTGTCTCACAACTTTTTTTAAAACAATAAAAAACTTTAGTGTAAAGAGCGAGGCGTTGAGGAGAGGACAGCCCCTTTCATATTTGGAATAATTTCTGTTCGTTTTAAGTTTTAATGTCACTCCTTACTTTCAGTTACAAAAACTTGTTTTTTGTAGTTAATGTCTAAAAAAGGCAGGTGAGCGATGACTCTTACAGCTTAAAGTTACAGCCCGAAAAGCTTCAAAGGATACTGGGAATTTGATTTGATTCGGCCATTCTAACGGAGGTCCAGAGCAAAGTGCGCAAAGACGGGTCTCAAAGTGTATTTAATAATTATAAGAGTTTTTGGTTTTAGTTCATTACCAGCTTTTGTCAGGGTTGCCACCGTCCGGGATTAATCCCGGTTTTTCAGGATTTTTTTTTTGCTGTCCTGGATTTTTTTTGTGTCTGGGATTTTCGGGATTTTTTGCTAAAACCGGGATTTTTGCTAAAAACTGGGATTTTTGATTAAAAATGATTTTCAACTGTTTTGGCTGACAGTGTACATTTTTTTTTCTGTACGGTATTACGAATATTCTTTGTTTTTGTTTGTTCCCTCTGGATTTGAGCTATTACACTGGGGCAACGATTTTTTTCGTTTGGGATTTGACTTTTGAAAATTTTACTCTAATGTAACGACGAGGGGCGAATTCAAAACAAAAATAACGAGGATTTTCTTTTTTTTGTCCTTGTAGTTTATTTTGCCCCGTGCGATGCCTCGGGCAAAGTTAATCTCAGAAACAGAAAAGGATTAACCATAGGGATCCTTTTTTGAAACAGCTAGAATGTATTGACCCTTCAATTGCTCTTTCGGGCCAGATCTCCTCTATAGTACCGTTGTACAGTAGGGTGTGTGCAACGTACTCTCTTGACGTCGAGGAGCTTAACTGAGAGTGGAGAAGACTGCAATTTGTGGATGAGACCTTCGAAGTGGAAAGTAAAGAAGGTCCTGCAGGGTTTTGGTCCTTTGTGGACAGTTTTAAAGATGCAGGTAAAAATAAGATGTTCAAAGTCTTACCTTCATTTATGTTTACCATGAAGACCCTGCCACACAGCAGTTCCGGTTCTGAAAGGCAGTTTTCCCTTCTCAAGCTCATTAAGAGCCCGCTCTGGAACATATTAGACAGCGAGATGCTGAGTGCCCTCGTGCTCGTCCATCAGCTCATACCTGACGCAAAGAAATGGACAGTTCCGGTGTCTCTTCAGACGAAGGCCAAAAAATCCACAAAAAATTAGTCTTGACTTCTATGATTTGTTACTTAGACTGTAACAATCTATGTAGAAGGAAAATAAAAACTTTTTTTTTTGGGGGGGGGGGGGGGGGTAGTGTTAGGCGAAGAAAAAAATTATTCGAAGCTACGTAACCTTAAACCATGTCTCCTACGAACGAGGAGGCCACCCACGGTGGGGCTGGTCTTTCCATCTCAAGTTCCATCTCATTTTTCCGTTTTCTGGGCAGGAAGAATCAGAGGGTTAGAAAATAGAAAAATGGGACGGAAGTGGTAGTGTGGACAGTTTTTCTGGAAAAATGCCAGAAGAAGAAGACGATTAGACACGATAAATAATAAATAAAAATACTTGTCCAAGATGGTTTGGAATAGATATAAGTTAAATTGTCTAACTGAGGCTCTAAATTTGTTTTTTATAGGTTTTGGCCCAGAAAACAGATTTGATGAGGACGGCTGATAAATTTGTACAGACATTTTTTGAAAAAAACCACCAAGTTTTTGAAAAAAACCGCCTATTCTGGACGACTATTCCTTTTTCCAGATTTTCGTCCCATTTTTCCAGAAAACGGATAGTCTGGACGAGCTATATGGCTGTGAAGCGTGACGCTAATTCTTGGGCGAAAAGTTCAAATAACTATGAAACGTGGATGCGTCGACACGTTTTCTCGGAACTTTGGCGAATTGTTTTGGCCTAAAATATTTGTCGTAGATCCTACTAATCCACCAGAAAGTTTTCACGTCAAAATAAAACTAGGATTATTGACAATCAGTAGTTAGTTACAAGCAGAAACCCCGTTTCACCGTACTTTGAATTACGCGCCTTAATTTTTCCGTCATCACTGGGCAGCCCTATGTTGTATAACCTAAAAAACCGTGTTCGGGGATTTTTTTTCGAAATTTAGGGATTTTTTTTCTGAAGAAAAATCGGGATTTTATTTTTGAGCTGGTGGCAACCCTGGTTCTTGTGCAGAGTTAAGAGTGAATACAGATAAGAAATCTTTTCTTTATATCTTTGACCTTTTTGATTGGCCTAGGTAGGGTCTGAAGCCCTACGAGAGCCTGAGATTATATTAAATTGACATAGGAATAGAATCCTATACACAGCGAGGGAAGGAAAGGGAATTGGGGAGGTTTATTCTTTATGGTGCCTGGGGCCAAATAGTGTGGCACTTTTGTACCCCAAGGAAAGTACACTTGTCAGAGAACCCTGACGGTTTTGTAAACCACCAGAGACGACACGCAGAAATCCGTGGCGCGTAGAGGTTAAGCTGGCTTCCAAAGTACCGCCAGGTTTCTCTAATAGAACTAGAGATTCAAGATTTCCCCAATATAAGATGGAATATCAAAAGCCTTGAAATTACCCACCCCCCCTCCAATAATGGTATTTTCTACCATTTTCTTACGCAAAACCACAATTTTGGACCAAAAGGTGTCAAAAGCCATCGAGTGAGAATTCTAAGATAGCTAGTCGATTTAAAATTATCCGAAATTTAAGTATTGAGCATTCCAGTTTCAAAGTATTGAGCTTTCCAATTAAAGGTGGCAGAACCTACCAAGAGTTTTTTTTATTGACAGTTTTCCTATTTATACATATTCTATAATGTATTGTTATTTCCTCGGCTTTTTCCTCCCTATTGACGTCCTCCTGGATATCCCTATAGGACTCCCAATTGGAGTCCTACATATAATTTTTGCTCACAACATTTAATGAGTGCTGGGAAAACCCAAATCTTGGGAAGATGAAGAATAACTTTAAATCAGATCAATATTCCAATGCTGCTAGCAAAAGATAAATCATTTTATGGATTTAAAACAAAAAAAAAATCTTATTTCGTCTGCTGGTTTGAAATAGATGGAAACTAAAGACATTCCATTTTATACTTCAACTGCAAATGATCCGGGAATTTTTTTTTCCTTAGTGATTTCCAAGGCCGTGTCCGGGGGGGGGGGGGGTTTGAGGTTCGAACATCTCCCCCTGGAATTTTTGTCTCACTCGTAAAAACGTAACAAAAATGAATATAAACAAATTTTTGATAGGTGTTTTAATTTTTTTTAAGACACCTGAAAAAAATCATTTGTAAAACCACCCCGAAAAAAAAAATCCTGGATACGACTCTGGTGATTTCTGTTATGAAGTTTTAGCGAAAGTTCTGAATATTTCTAATAGGAAATTGTGTCATATTCAAGTAAGTTTAAATAATTTCAATCTAATGCAAGCCCGTAAAGAATTCGATGAGCCTGATTGGGAATCATTCACGAAAGGTCTTTTCTCGCGCTTTAAACAATAATAAACAATCTCTAATCCTGAATATTCTTAGAAGAGCCGGCGTTCAGCAGTTCTCACTAGTCTCTTTGTTAATGCGAAAGTGAACATTTAGTTCTTTTAGTGTTATAATTCATACGTTATAATATTCTTGAATGTGTATATTTTCTATGACAGATTTTGATCTTGATAACAATTATCCTCTTGTCCTCAATTGTTTGATTCTATAGTTTGTCATGACTCTAAAGGCACTAATAAAAATCAATGAACATTGGTTTTGGTGCATTTTGTAATTGCTGACAATTGATCAAGTTCGTAAATCGAAATTACAGCCATATTTAAAAATGATGTTTGACTGCGAATAAAACTATAGCTAACACAGGATTTGAAAACTTCATTTAAATATGTATCCAACAAAGAAATCCAAACAAATTGAATTTTTATGGTTTTGCAAAGGAATTTGTTATTTCTAATTTAAAGGGTTCTAATGGCTAGTTATTATAACTTTTTATTTCTTTTGTATTTTCATCTAATGAGAATTACATAGCTTTATTGGATTATTTTTTGATTAGCATTTTCAATATGGACCACCAAAACACATTTTTTCTGTTAGAAATTGTTTAAATATATTTTGAAATTATATTGTTTAAATATATTGTTTAAATATATTTAAACAAAAGAAATTGTTTAAATATATTCCTTGAAAAAGAATTTAGATGGTAACCAAATATCTCAGTACAGATAATTAGTAATCTGTTGAAAGTAAAAAGAACTTGATCTTTTTACTTTTTAACTGACACTGCTCACTGAAATTTTCATCTTTCTTGCTAAGATTATCAAAATATTTTAATAATC